>JASCZI010241818.1:65841-86215 GCA_036250425.1 Stylosanthes scabra | reverse complement strand
AGAACCTAGAATTAGTATTCGAATGTATGCATTGGCCCTCAAGGGAAAAACATCTCCGAAGCTCTTAACATCTCATTCCATTAATTCAATCTCAAGTAATTTTCTGCCCTCTTTACTCATTATTTTCGTGTCACACAACCATCATTCCCTTCAAGTTTTATTTTCATCTGATTAGAATAATTAATAGATAGTATTGCTTGGTCCTTTATTCCTCGTGGGAACGATACCCACTTCACCGTGGTATTACTTGTACGATTCGGCGCACTTGCCGAGATCGGAGCGTATCAAAATCACAAAAAACTTTCTCAAACCCATCAATAAATTCAAGGGGGAGAACTTCACAATATTGTTATGGATGAAGCAATATTAAAACAAACTTTACCTAGCTAAGCACCAAAAAAGATGGATAAAAACATGTGAGTAAATGCTACCCCCCCAAAAGCAATTAAGTTCATGAAGATCAAGCTTGCTTTACATCATAAGAAATATTCTAAATCATGGAATCAAGTCTAGAACCCTTACCGGTCGTGTATGCGCTCTATTCGCTCAAGTGTATAGGGTTAAAGACACTCGACTCCTTTCTACTCATGCTCTTCACAAATTAATCTTTATTTAACAATCAACACCATGTGTATGTATGTATGCATCATCATGAGGGCTTCTTAGGGTTGTAACGTGGCCAAGGTGAAGATAGGATTTAAGTTTTGGCTAGGTGAGCTCATAAAATGGATCTTTGCTTACTGGAGGATACCTAGCTTTCTTTCGTTTCTTCACTCAACCATCGTTTCCCAAAAACTCACACTCTTTTTCTCTTAAAGCGCATGTAATGCAATTTTTTTTTCATAGATGGATTAGGATGTATGTATTTGCTTATTTGGTAGCTTTCTTTCTTGCTACTTTAGGGTGACAAGGGATTTATTACTTTCCTTTTCTTCTTTCTTTTCTTTTTCTGTTTTTCTTCTTTTGTTTTTCTTCCTTTTTCTTTTCTTTTTCCTTTTCTTTCTTTCCTTTCTTGTCACCAATTTTTCATTACTAATTTTTGCAAATACATACACCTAATAAAGTTATTTCCATGCATACATGCACTTCCCCAAATACCTTAAGATTTTTTTTCTAGTTTTTTTTTCTCAAAAACCCCTTTTTACCCTTCTAAAGTATTCCTCACTTTAATTCCTCTTTCTTTTCTTCTCTCATAAAGTGACTCACCACTAACCGGAAGATAACTTTGATTCGCCCAGCCAGCTGGCGAGCTGCGTGCTTATCTTGTGTGACAACACTACAGAGCGAGTGGCACTTCTGGGCGGGCAACTATGTGAAAACACTATAGAGAAAGCGAGACCTTTGTTTAACATGTTATGGTCTCAACGCCCTTATGAGATAGTGATGAGTGTAACGTGCTTTAAGTCCGGCCCGCGGTATGCCCAAATGCGGAGAAACTTAAGTAATGGTATCCTATTACTAAACATCCGGCTACCATAGTTTTTTGGGAAGAAGCCGTTATGCCACTGTAGAATCATTAATATTCACAGACACAACCACCAGAAGCCATATCTTTTGAAGAAAATGAAACGAAGAATGATATATAAATATGAAGTAAGGAAATATAGAATTAGAAAGTCTTCGCCTATAGCTTCTACTTCAACTTAGCAGCCCAAATACAATACCCCTTTAACACACAAGTACGCTTCCACTAGTATAAAAGTAAGTAAATCACCTTTTTATGTCTCGAAACCTTCTATTAACGGGGCTTCTGAAAGCAGGCGAAAGCATAAAAAGCAAGAAAGATGAGTCAAGAGAGGCGAGACTAGTGATATCAGCTTCTGAATAATCAGACAGAACTGCAACTGCTGGCTTAACTTTAGTTCTTTTGAGGGCTTAATTAAGTTATTAAAAAAAATATGTTGGAAGGCCCCTATTAAACCAAAAAATTTATAAAAACCTGTGTTTCAGAAGAAAAAAACTCTATTTTTAAAATAATATTTTTTTTGCGAAAATGTGTTTTTATTATATAATAAAGAATAAACAGATGTAAATAAAAAACAAAAAGAGAACAAATAGATAAAAATACACCCAAGATTTTGAGAGGGATAAAACTAAACACGAAATATTCAAAGTAACACAAATATACTTGTGACCTGGCACGTAAATATAATAAACTAATAATAATAAACTTGAACATTTAGATGGCAACTGAGATAAGTAAGCATAAATATGAGTGAGGATACCCAAAGATGGGAATAGCAATGAGAGCAAAGAGTATTCCCATGGAATAGGGATGGAGATAAATCACCTTGTGAGAAATTTTAAATGACAAAAGGGGCTCGTTGTTTGAGTAAATGATGGTTAAGGGCTAGATTTCATTTTCTAATCATAGAGGAACAGGTTATTATCTTTTCATGAAATACACAAAGTTAGGATGGGATTTTACTCGTGAAATTTATGAGTTATATCTGGTCTTATCAAATTAATTAATTAACAAGTTTATTAGTGCTCCATCATATGTTAATTACAACTTAACTATAATGCTTTATTACTAAACTTTAATCGATAGATTACGGTGGCGTTGGACGCGAGGTAGGGTGGGAGATGATATAGTATGTTGTAGTAGTGTGGCCGTATATTGGAATTGGGGAAAAGAAAAGTTTTATATGAACGACGTTTTTGAATCCATATATATATGGATTGGACAACGACCTTCAATCATAGACATTATATTACAGTTACACACATGGGCTTCTAACTTTCTATATAAATCAACTTGTTGGCCTCCGCCAAAATTCAAAGTTAGGTGCTCCTATTGCAAGGTGAAAAATACAACCACTCAACCAAAGCATTGCGTGCAAAAGTGTATATTTAAAGCATACCAAAAAGTAATTATTTGCATGAAGACATTTTTATATAAGAATGCTATTGTAAAAATATTATTTCTCTAATGGCGTTGAGGGGGATGGAGTGACAAGGGAATGATAATGGGCTCCATGGTGAAGCTAGTTTTGCTTTGTGATGTCTTTCGCTCGAAGCACAATCTAATGAGTAAAAGTGGTCCAAGGTTCAATTAGGATAGTTATATACTTCTATTAGTTAATTTAAATTACCAAAAATAGATATAGTATGAATATAATTAGCAAGCATAAAATTATTGATTTATAAGAGCTGAAATAGGGACTCTACCTTCTTGGGGTTGAAGGAGCATCTTTGAGGGTCGAACAGTCCTCAAAAAGCAGCTTTGCTGGAAGATTGGTGATGGCTCCCAGATAAAGGTGGATTCTGATCCCTGGTTTCCTGACTGTTACCCCTTCTTTCTGCCCCCTGATGCCAGCTCCGCCCTGTTGAGAAACAACATTTTCTGAGTTAAAGATCTTCTCCTGAGCAATAGACACTGGAATGAGAACCTCATCCAGCAGATCCTCCCTGGTGACATAAGGCGAAGTATTCTGAATGTTCCAATCTCGAATGGAGCAGATACTCTTACCTGGAGAGCAGCCAGAAGTGGAAAATATGAGGTGAGCTGTGGGTATAGGGTAGCCTTCCAATTCATGCATCCCCCAATCGACCTCTGCCCGAGCACATACCAACGGAAGGAAGTTTGGTGCCAACTATGGAAACTCCCCATCCTCCCAAAGCTGAAGTTCTTCATCTGGAGATCTTTGCACGAAAAGCTCCCTGTTGCTTCCCTTCTTCATCGTCGGATTCCCTCCATCACCCCGAGATGTCGCCGGTGTAACCTGGAAATGGAATTAATCATGCACTGTCTTTGTTTCTGTGAAAAGGCAGTAGAGGTTTTGAAAGAAAGCGCCATAGAGATTGATTCACCTGAAAACAGAGGCCTCACTTTCTGGGACTTTTGGTGCGACAGAGCAAAGAACTACCGTCTAGGTCTCTGTGATTCCAAGGAGCTGTCTCGGATTGCAATCATCTGTTGGAATGTCTAGAGGGCTCGAAATGCTTGGATTTTTGAGAAGGAAGTGGTGAATCCAAAGACGTCGATGGAGATTTGCAGATCGATGTTCTTGGAAATGGGGGTGGGAGTCATGCCCTAGAACTACTTCTCTCCTATCTCAGTTCTGCCTTTGTCTTCTCATAGGTTTCATATCTGTTTACTTGTGTTTCTCTCGGATGAGAGTTTTTGGGCCGTGGACCTTTCTGCTTTCTCTTGCAATGTTTTTGCTCGTTGTTTTGTGACCTAGATATGGGCTCCCATGTATTTTCATTTAGATTGGAATACAATACATCTTTTTTTGGTAAAAAAAAATTGAACTGCTGATTCATTTAGACTTCTAAAAATTAGGGTGCGTTTGGTTTGCGTTTTCATTTCCTGTTTTCATTTCCAGTGTTTTCTGTTTTCTGGATTTTGTGAAGGAAAAAGTGAAAACAGTGAAAACAATAAAATCATGTTTTCTGTTGTTTTTTTTTCCTTCACAAAATCCGAAAAACAGAAAACACTAAAAATGAAAACGCAAACCAAACGCACCCTTAGTCTTTTAACCGATTCGATTTGGATAAAAAACCTACTATTAAAAACCAAATCGGATGAATCAATCCAATTTTGGAAGGAAAAAAATAGATTCCGATTCACCCTTCAAAGAATTTAAATTATTTTATCTTGAAGGTAAAGTATTATGAATTTGAATGTGAATTTAGTATTTACTGATTTATGCGCATTTTAATTTTTTTTTTACTATTTTGGTTATTTTAGCTATAAACTAGTTATTTTGTGGATTATGAAATTTTGAATATTATTGATATATATCAGGAATTTAAATATTTAAAAATGTATTTTGTATTTTTTTATATATTTAATTAAATCAATTGGACCATAGTTGCATTAATATTAGACCAATAAATCATTATTTATTTATTTATTTTTTGTCATGGATTGGAAATCTTCCAATTTTAGGTATCACAACACATTGACATTATTCCTTCATATGATTTGAACCGCAGCCAATGGATCTACCACTTCGACATTGCGTCAGCTGCTACCAATAAATCATTGACAGTCACTAAGTCGGTTCAATTATTGGTTGGGTTTAAGCAACCTTGAAAATTATCTCTCTTGTGTAATTCTTTCGTTCTTTCTTATTATAAATCCTTCCCCTTACACACACATTGCCATTTGCCATAATGCCGCTTGATATTGCCGGCCACGACAATAGAAATAGATGGTGAATCGGGATGATGCAAATGGGGGTTGGACTGTCGGTCATCAACCGCACCAGAAAAGGAGTGGCCGGAAGAAGAGAAGAGGTCGAAGAGCTTTTGGAGTGCAGACGTTGGCTGTAGTTAAACGGTGGTACACTCAGAAGGGAACAATATCATGTCCTTTGATTTGTTGCTGCTCATTTTCAGAGGAAGATGTAAATATACAAAATTTACATAACCTAACCATAGTATGATTCAAGCATTATAGCCAGCTTTAACCTTGTTAGTAGGCACTACCACCTAAAAGCTCAAAAAAAGTTGTTAAGATCATAGTGAAAGGGCCAGCTCCATGCTTCATTAAAGCCTTTTTACACATCATGCACCTGCAAAATTACGCAACCATTTCAAATTAATAAGGTCAAATTGAAATGAAAAATGCAATAATTATGCACTTGTACTCAGTATTACCAGGAGAGACGAGTATATGTTTCTGCAATAATATTTATCAAGATAACAGTACAATATTGTAACTTTTTATCCATGAAAATTAGTCAGTTAAATTATATAGCAATAATAAGTAACATGCAACTGATGCACATTAGCAACCAAATTGGTTATCATGGTCATACAACCAGAACAACCAACAGAATTTGGAAATAGATTTTGTCATTTACATAATCAAGGTGGAGTGAAAAGCCTCTTTCATAATGTATAACCAACTTATTATTACATTTTTCCTTTCTTGAAAGATTGAAAAAAAAAAAATAGTTATGTAGATATGATACAGAATAGAACTCAATAGCGTCGTTTGATTCATGTAGCCAACCCCACCTAGTGGGACAATGCTTTGTGGTTGTTGAAAGATTAAAAATTAGTATTCTTGTCTTTTAGGAAAATATGTGCAATGTCATCACCTTCGATAACTTGTAACTGGAATTTTCTGTCACAATTGGCAATATGCTAATATATATAACAAAGCTAAAGCATTTCACAGAAAGCATCAGTTAACTAGCAAGGTATTTTATTTGACAAGCGACTTGAGCTAACAAAATGGATAACTGTAACAAGGATTCATAATCCAAACAAGCCAAAGACAGGAACAACCCGATATAAATGTAACAAATCTTATTTCTGTCATCTAAAGTTTCTATGAATTACAGTTGACCCAGGGATGAGGTGGTTTCTGAGTTTTGTTGATCTGATAAGGAGTATGAAGTACGAACGATAATTCAAACTAAAACATGCTATTAGTCTACTATTAGGTTTTATATACCGCAGAACAGAGAAGCCTCAACTCTTCCAAACAAACATGGACAATTTTCAACAAGATACAATAATCTGAAGTCCATCCCCGAATGTTTATTTTCCCAATTAGATCCTCTTTTCCAAGGTACCCTCTTCCCGCGTCTTGCTTGATCTTTTATGCTCAGTTTACAAAAAGTGTAGTTTCCACACTCATTTATTTTGCTTAATTCTGTGAGATTAAAGAAACTACAATTAAACAACCCCTCAGGTACTCAGCACTCTACATCCTTTTTGTACCAGACACGCCAAGACCAAGATGAACAGACGTGATACAGCGATGTTTGAGTACAAGACCCAAAATTTTCAATTATATTCCAAACCTACCTCTAAAATATGTCAAATTCTACTAAAATTGTGTTCTACAAATTAGTAACTGTTAACATCTTAGTTCTCTATTGCCTTGGCTTTAGAACAGATTGACCTCCACGTCCTAAATATCATGAGCCACAGTATAGGAGCATTCACTAATCAGGCAACATAATAGGAATAATTCTATCAGAAAAATGACAAATGTAAATAAAAAAGCATCCCCACAAGAAAATTCAAATCTTGAACTGGAAAATATTAAATATGACTTGCAACAAAATAAGTACTGGCTCAATGATGGTGAAGAACCTTTAACTAGTGAACCACAGATGCACCTCCCTGAATTTCTGTAACCTCATGGTCCTGGATGGTAAAATAAAAAAATGAAACAGTTGAAAGATAATATGCAGTAGAAACGAAACTTCTGTCCTAACCCACTTCATATAAAGAAATATAATATATACATTTCATAAATAAAAGTAAAGGAAATAGTGGGGTTAGAAAAAGACATGCAAAATGTGCATGTGTGCATGTCATATAATGTGTACAGGGTAGATAACAATGGAACCTGATTGAAAGCTGTTAAATCAACAAAGATATCACGTACCGCATTGTAAATCGGTATCTGGTTACGCCAAAACTCTAAGGGTGGTAGAAGCAACCTCCCTGCAATATAATCGAAGAACAAAATTCAAGAAGGCTAACAGTAGCATTGGGTGAGGATATTGGTAAGTGCATCAGTGCATGCGGTATCTCTAGGACAAATAAGATGCAGCTTTTATGAATGAGAATTGGGAAATAACTAGTGGGGAATACTTACCTGATCTGGACTTTTTGAAACTTGATAGAGCAGAAACTGAGGATGTCTTCTCTTTCTCACCAATGTTAAAGGGGCTTGCATCCCTATTTCGTGGATATTTGACTGCAGTGGCAGATCTCGCCATTTTTCTTTCACAAGTGATCTCACTTTTTTCAATTGTATCTTTCTTTTTCCTAGGACGGCCTCTTTTATTTTGAAATAAAGTTTTAGAAACTCTAGATGTAGAAGTTTTAACGAGCCGCTCAGATGATGTATTTTCTTTTTCCAGAGATTGTAATGGAACTGGTGTCACTGGACTGTTCAGTTCTTCTGGATGCTTCTGAGGAACCCCAGAGGCAGGCTTCTTCTGCTGACAGACTTTTATGTTGTGCAATCTGTTACTACGTCTAACGCTGCCACTGCCTTGAGCAGCATTAACCTCACCTGTAGTGCCAGAATCATGGCATTCAACTTCAGGATGTGGCTTCCCATGAGCTCCAGATGCTTCTTTCAAGGGTTTCAAAGAAGACGGGATAGATTTCTCAAGACCTGTAACATTTACAACATCAAGCTGGATATAAAAAGTGCCTGAAGATAAGAAATGATAAAATATAAAAAAAACTATAAGACCTTTTAATACAAATAATCATAGAAGCAAATCATTAAACATCATCTAAATATTTACCATCAGAACAGATCTCAGGCTCAATTTCTGATACATTTTCAGGAACAGCACTACCCAAATCAGTGCCAATAGTTGATTCATTCCTAAACAAATCTGCAGCATACTTTTCCCAGTTATCAGGGAAACCAAATAAGAAATGGTTGGTAACCTAGCAACATAGAAAACTCGGGTGAAAAATCAAATTGGGAAGACATACAAATTCTACATCGTTTGATGCTTGTTCAGAAAGGAAAACTTATAGTATCCATCCAATCTACTATTGAACCAATGAACCATCATTTAAAAGTTTAACAGCCAGATTAAGCATTAAACTGCTTACATTGCGAGGCAATTCATGGGTAGATGCAAGTATATCTTTGTCACATCATCAAAAATAAACTATTGTAAGATAATCTCTCCCAAGAAGAAATATACATATGGTAGTAAGCTAAAATCTTGATTTAACTCTTAAAATCTTCCAATATTACGATTTTAAACGAGTTGACTGATTTCACAAAATTTATAATAGGTCGGACGATTTATTATTTCATTTTTTGTGTATTTAATTTACTTTTCTGATTTAGCGTAAAATCTCGATTTTCCCTACCGTAGTAAGATGCTTCAGGCTATCCATATATACATTTGAAATTCCCAAACCGCCACACAATGAACCAATTTGCAAACACACTTTATCAAGTAGAGAAATAGAGAACACACCAATGAGTAATGGCAACAAACCTCGGGAGGGAAACCATTATCGACGGTGCGCTTCTCATTAATGAAACCCCTTATGATGATATAAATCCCATCTGCGGTCTCCAGAGAGAACAGATCATGCCGTTTGGTAATCGGCGCAGTGATGAAGACACGCACTGCTTCTTCCCTAATTTACGGAATCAAGATATGCAATTACAAAATTATGCATTTCAAGGAAGACATTACTCCAAAGCAATTTCAATAAATAATCAAAATGCATTAAAGGAAGTGAAAAAACGGTCACGAAAAACCCTAACGCAAAAAGCAAGGTGAAGTTTCTTACTTTCTTGAAGCAATGCCTCCGATGGCTAACCGCTTTCCATCAAAGTCATGTTCAGCTTTAACCAGCCACCACTCATATAAAGAAACCTTCGGAAAAAAAGAAAAAAAGAAACTGGAAGCATCAAAACTTAGAACAAATGATAAGAGGAAAAATGCTTACGGGAACAAATAAAATAGAATGAGATTGAGGAGAAGCGTGAGTAACCGTTGGTTGGAAAGAAGATAAATTGGCGTTGTTAGAAGTAGATGGAGTTGAAGTAGACTCAGTCATGAGTGGGACACAGCGAAATGACCGTCAGTATTGAAGAATTGTTATGTAGGCATGTAGCTGTTGAAATTGGGTTGAATCAGCAGCAGCAACTCAGCAGCGTCCTACCTTCAGGCGAGGACGGTGACGCAACTGGGAGAGGCGGATGACGGCGACGCAGAGCCGAGGAATGCAACGAACACGACGAACGGCGAAACCGACGGGGTTGACCACGAGTCGAGCGAGGGAGATGCGATGCCTTCGGCGACGAACGCGAAGCTCCGGCGGCAATGGAGATGCGGCGATGACGAACGTGAGATTAGGGGGCTCCAGCCTAGGGTTCAATTTTGCTCTTTTGGAGTGAGAGTGTGAGACCGAGAGAGAGCGCGCGCGCTTTGCGTTTGGTTCTTCGATTGAGAATTTTTTTTTTTTTTTTTCAAAGACTTGTAGTCCATTTTATTGATGTAATAAAATGAAGGGTAAAAGACAAATATACCCCTAGCTTTTTTAAAATTGAACAAAAGTACTCTCTACTTTGCTGAAATACATACATACCCCAACCTTCGAGAAAAGTGGACAATACTACCCCTCTGATAGTCTAATCCATGTGTGACTGTTATGAAAGCGTGTGATATAGCTGTCAACGGCGTCTATCTGACTGTAACAGAGCCACGCTGTATAGACCTAATCCGTAATTAACATTAAACATCAAAACGAAAGTTGATTCCTTTAGAGGAATGAAACCCTAATTTCGAAAAGTTCATGTAAAAGGGGTGTAACGACTTCGTTTTGCTATCTAATATCCATTACGGGCCTGGTCTTTACAGTGTGACTCTGTTACGGTCAGCTATGCATCATTGACTAACCATGTTACACACCTTCATAATGATCACATGTGGGTTAGACCAACGGAGGGATAGTATTGTCCACTTTTCTTAAAGGTTGGGGGCATGTAGGTATTCAGCAAAGTGAGGAACATTTTTGTCCATTTTAAAAAGAGTTAGGGGTATATTTGTCTTTTACCCTAAAATGAAATACATTGAGAGTAGGGTCCATACTTGGACAACCAGATAAGGAGAAATGTGGAAACTCCACTTACAATTAAAGAAATTAAATATGCTTATGAAGAGAAGAACTAGAAAGGGGGAAATAGAGATCCAATTAGGTTATGGTGGATGGTGCTGGTGATACTCTGCAATCAGAGACTGAGCAGAAGAGAGAACCGACTCCGGCGAGCCACTGGTCTGTTCAAACACACGGAGGTTCCTTTCACACCAAATCTTCCATAAGATTGACGCAAAGAAGCTTGCTTTCCTACGCCATTGAGGATGCCTTCTGAGATCGTTTTTCGATTGAGACTCGTTGTAGTGTTTGTTAGACAACTAAAGTTTTAGTCTCAGTCCCCGAATTTTATTTTCAGTATTTTTTTACTCAAATACTCTTATATAATATTAAAATTTTTAATATTAGTCTTTATCTTTTCTTACCTTCTCGTGTCTATCTCTTAATAAATTTAAATCAAACACGATAAATAAACTTAATTTAGTCTCAATCTTTCGGTTTCAGTCTCTTTTCCAAACTAGTGAATTTGGTAAAATTTTTCGGTCAGGTGCGGAGCCATTATTTTGCATTTGTTAATTAAAAAAGCCAAGAAATTGCCTACTTTTGAGCCGCAAGCGATTTTGGGAGCCAAAAAAGACTGGTTCTAGCCAAAAAGCAAAATAACAAATTAATCTTATATATTTTTTAGAGTCACAATATTACCAAACTTAGTTGCATAGTTGTAAAAGCCATACGGATCATCGAACCGGTGAAATTACTGGTTTAATGATTCAACTGTTGGGTCACTAATAAAATCGTTAAACCGATCTCAAATAAATAAAAATATAACTTACTATGTTCATATTAACTTTACTGTATATTTATTCAAATGCACGTTGACAATAGAAACGCGTTATAGCATGATGGCTAAGGGCGTGCATTTGTGTTTGTGGAGGAGGGTTTGAAACCTAGTGACTCCACTTTTCTCATTTTTCAGGACGAGAGAATACGGTGTACCTGCAGTCGCCCTAGAGTACGGCGGACTCGCGAGGTCAAACCGTCCATGGTTTAGGACAATTGGACCGGTTTTACTACACATCCAATCTTTAGTCCATATCGGACGGGACAGGGCACCGATTTTTCGGCTTTCAGGTTGAATCAGCCGGTCTAGTCCAATTTTTACACCTATGCTTAGTCGTAATGTTTTAGTTTTTCTCTTTTTTTTTCAAATTTAGGGTTTGGGTTAAAATCGGTCGGATCTCGGTCGGTCAGACCTCTTGATTCTTGGCTGGTTCAACGACTTCAAAATGGTTCTTAATTTAGTAGTTTAAGGCAATAAGTCTGGTTCGTTATTCAACCGGCCAGCTCAATCCAATTTTAAGAACCATAGAAATTTCTGTAATTTTTTTTTAATTAGGTTCCTAAGGTATATTAAAAAAAATCAATTTTTTTTCTTTTGGAAGTTTGTAACTTAGATTAAAAATATTAGATATAATAAAAAGGTGCCTAAAGATACAAGGATAAATACAATGAAAATAATTAGATCGATGGTTCTAAAAAAAGTTACACCATTATAAATGTAAACTAGAGTAACATTTCTCATTTTTACACGTGTTTAGTATCATTGATTCTAGTGTCCCTGATGCACTATCTAAGACCGGTTTGAAAATTTTTAAGTTCAAAAACCGAATTTCGTTGTAGTTAGTCCAAACCGGTAATTTCCAATGATCAAATTTAATTTAAGAATGTCACAATTCAAATCAAAATCGAGAGTATTAGTCTCGGGTAGTTCTCCCTAGGACTTGAGTGTAGTTTATAATTGGTTAGGAGAAAAATAATGATTGATTGCAATTTTCTATCAACTACAAAACAAGAAAGTAAATGAGTATGTGAAAGACTAAATACCAAAGAAATTAAAGAGTATTATAACTATTAGGAAAGGAATTAAAATTGCAAGCAAATAAAAGATATTAAATTCAAGCTAAGTGAATAAAAGAGTCAACAATCCTTGTTGTTAACCACAAATATGGTAATTATGAAGAATTAATCCCACTTAGTCAACCTCTATACATTGAGGAAAGTCAAATGCGCATAATTAATCTTAATACATAAGTCCTAACCAACTCACTAATACAAAAGATTAGCATCAATGAACACAAGATTACTAACAACTCTAAATTACCAATCAATATTGGACATTAATGACTCAAGATCATCCACTTTTTCAACTCCAAGCCAAGAGGTGAAAAACTACTCCATAACTAGTTCAAACATTTCACCAAACACTTGGTGTGTACAAATATTAAACATCATAAATTGCAACAATAATAAAAACTAACAATACCTAATGTAAAATATCATCAACAACTCAAATTAACATAAATATGACATAAAACAAACATTCATTAACATATATAAAACATAATCCAAGGTTCACAATAACTAGGTTATATGTTCATAAAAGAGAAAAATAATAACAACTAAAGAGAATATAAGTAGAACTAGAGTAGAAATGTGAGTCAATTAACTACTACAATTAAGGAATAAAGAGACAATGAAGATTAAAACACTAAACCCTAGAGAAATGTCTTGCTAGAACTATAGAATATGAAACCCTAGGAGAGCAAACAAAAAGGAAAAAAAATGAGAGAGGGGTGAGTATGAGTGAATCTTGTTGTCTTGTGTGAGTGTTGTGTCCCTTCCCTTCAAGTCTTGGCCTCTAGTGTTGGGGGCTTTTTTTTTAAGCCCAAACAAAGATATATGATGGCACATGCTTCATTAAATAAAGCACATGACATTGCATTTGACAAATATTCTTCAACAAGAAAACCTTGCTTAGGTAAGAAAATGTTGCTCGCACTACATTCTTTTCCTTGCACATGTAGAGTTGCAGAGTTGCTCATACAAGAAAAAGCTGCACAAGCAAGAATCTTGTATGGGCAAGAAAAACGTGCTCGAGCCAGATTCTAACACTTATACTTTAAAAATTAATTTCCGAATTCGCTCTTTTCGCTTCATGCTTTTTGATACACTATCTAAGACCAATTTGGAAATTTTCAAATTTAAAAACACAATTTTGTTGTAACTAGTCCAAACCGGTAATTGACAATGATTATATTTAGTTTCAAAAGATGTTTCAAATAAAAACCAAACCGAGAGTATTAAATCTCGGGTCGTTCTCCCTAGGAATTGAACAACGGATTGCTATTAGCTAGGAGTGAAAATGTTGTTTGTTTCAATATTCTAATCTAAGGTTTGCAAGGAAATAAATGAACAAGTATTCAAAAGACTAAATTGCAAGAACTTAAAAACGTAACTAAAATTATAAAATTAAATACTAAATAACTAACAACTAACAACTAACAACAAGCACTTGTAATAACTCAATCAATAACTAAGTCAAACTAGCAATTAATTAAACTAAGATAGGCTAACAATCAATTAAAGCAAGTAAAAGATAATGAATTCAAATTCAATGAGTGTCTTGGTTAGTGTTGAGAATTATAAGTCACAATCCTTGTCACTAACTAAAATCCAAGGTGATATCCAAGAGTAACCAATTAGTTAACCTCTAAGAATTGAGGAATGTCAATTGGCTTTAATTAGTCCCAATCACAAGTCCTAATCCACTTACTAATTGAGTTTAGTAAAAGATTAGCGTTAGTTAAAACAAGATTAATTAAAGAGCTCTCAATCACCAATCAATTAATACAATTGTAACTCAACTGACTAAACATCTCAACCCCAACCAATAATTAAAATTCTACTCCATAACTAGTTGAGACATTTCAACAAACACTTGGTGTGCATAAATGTTAAACATCATAAATTGCAATAATAACAAAAACTAACAATACCCAATACAAAATATCAACAATAACAACTTAATTAATCATAAATATGATATAAAAACAAACATTCATTAATATATATCAAGCATAATCCAAGGTTCCTACACTAGCTCAAGTTCATGAAATAAAAAAGAAGTAGTAAAAGCAATAAATGAGAAATGACAAGAGAATATGTTAATAAAGTATCTTAACTAACAACTACAACTAAGAAACAAAGAGAAATTGAAGATTAAAATCTAAGCCCTAGAGAAAAGTCTCTCTAGAACAATGAGAGTGAAACCCTAGGAGAGCAACTAAAGAAAACTATGAGAGAATGAGTGTTTTAGTTAATGTATGTGTGATGTTGTTGTCTCTTCTTGTATGATGTCCCCCATTCATTTTTGACCTTCAATCCCACTAATTGGTGCTAAAAATTGAAGAAAAATGAACATCCAAAGTCTCATTCACGTGCTCAATTAATAAAGCATGTGACAGGCTATCTGTTTACACAGATGGATTCGTTTACACAGCTCACATCAACCTGATTCTTGCACCTGTGTACACAGGTACCTGTGTACACAGGTCTATGTACACAGCTTTCTGCTTCTATTTCTCCTATGTTTTTCTTCATGTAATTTTTCACTTTTGCAAGCTTTTCACACTTTTGTCAACCATCCTTGCCTTCTAAACCGTGAAACACTTAATTAAACACATCAAGGCATTGAATGGGATAAAAGTAAAATTAATTCATCAATTCGTAACTCAAAAGCATGCAATTTTCAATTTAAGCACAATTAGGAGAGAATTTACATAAGCATACATCAACAAGAGTTTAGTGTGAGTTTAAGTTAATAAATCCATTCTTTTTAGCTCAAAATCAACTATATAATATGAATTTATCAACTCCCCCACACTTGGACAAAAGCATGTCCTCATGCTACACACACTTATAAAGAAGGAATCTAAGCACATCAACACTCAATTAATACAAACTACCTAACACTCATTAAAGTAAGAGTACATACCCCTATCTATTAGTACCTACTTTCTATCTACCTACTTAGTCAAAATAAATTGATTTCCAAGAACATATATAATCATGTAAGGCCAAAAGTTTGTATAAACCAATCCAATCCCATCAATCACATCGAATTTTAAAGAAATGGAACATAGAATTGAGCAATTAAACCCTCATCGGATGTGTTTACACTCTTATCGCACAAATGTCTAGGGTTAAATCACTCAATTCTCTTCTAACCTCGCTTTCTAAGACTTATTCTTTTCTAACAATGAACAACAATTTAATGTATGCATACAAATATCATGAGGGCTTTTAAAGGTTGTAATGGGGCTAGGAGTAAAGGTGAGAATATATTTGGTCAAATGGACTAAAATTTGCATCTTTGATTAACATAAGCTTCCACCTAACTCTTAACAATCACATTTATTTTTGAAGATGATCCTAATATTGATACGTATGCATCTTGGGTTGTTTTTAGTCTCGATTTCTCTCAATTATCACGATATTCTTTGTGGATTATTGTTATTAATTGATCAAATCAAACAAACTTGATGTTCTTTGAGTTGTGTTTGTGTTTTTGGATGATTCACTAAGAGTTTTAGGTAATTGAAGACCATTTGAGAGAGATTGAAGAAGAGGGAACGAAGCAGAGAAGAAAAGAGAAAATTGGTTAAGTCATTGAAGAATTCACTCCTAGTAGAGCCACGTTATACGTCCAGTCTCCACGTCATACGTGGGATTGAAGACACAAAACTCACACTTTGACAGAGAGCCCACGTTATACGTGGGAGTCTCTCGTCATACGTGAGAATTAGCTAAAGAAGAGGAGATTGGACAGAGAGCCCACGTTATACGTGGGTCAGGGACGCCATACGTGGGAGCCAACGTTCACCTTCAGTGATTTTTATCAAAGCCAATCCAATCCAAGTTGTTAGGTTTCAATTCCACTCATTAATCAAGGGCTTAATTGGAAGATTAAAAATATGATTGATTGAAGACTCAAGAGAAGAAGATAAGGACTTGTAACCATAAGAGATAAGATTAGGATTAGATTAGATTAGATTGTAATTTGAATTTGAATTTTAATTAGGATAGGTATAAGAAGTAACTTAACCACTAGGGTTAGGGACTTCAGCATAGACGTTTTCCATTATTCTTAGATCTAGTTTTCATTATGCAAGGCTAAACTACTCCATTGTTAAGGGTGATGAGCTCTGTTCACCCAGCATGAGATAGTCAACTATGTACATTCGTTTATTAATTCACTAAGGTATTTTCAGTTATCTTCTATGCATGATTTAATTTTCCGTTCTTCATCCCAATAGTTTAGAATCACTGAGAGGTGTTCTTAACTTGTCTAGGGCTAGATTAATTAGATTGAGAGATCTATTAGTCTATGCTAATTGGAAATTGAATCACATAATGATTAGGTCTAGCTAGAGATAATCAAGCTAATTTTTATGCAACTAAAATTCTGTGGGTTAAAATTGGATTAGAACTAGTTTGGATAGGGTGACATTTAATCTAATCTAGGATCACTTTTGAGACTCATAAGGATTAGAATCGGATTTAGATCTTCATCTAGTTATTTGATTGATTGACTAAGAGATTAGCTTTTGATTAGGTAATTAGAAATTAAGTTACTAAGAGATTAGGGCTTAGTTATACTAGATTCATTGTGCTTGATAACTGAAAACCTAGAGTTGATATTCGAATATATGCATTGGCCCTCAAGGGAAAAACATCTCCAAAGCTCTTAACATTCCATTCCATTGATTTAATCACAAGTAATTCTCTGCACTCTTTTCCTATTATTTTCGTACTCATCAACATCATTCTCTCAAGTTTTATTTTTGTCCAATTAGAATAATTAATAGATAGTATTGTTTAGTCCTTTATTCCTCGTGGGAACGATACCCACTTCACCGTGGTATTACTTGTACGATTCGGTGCACTTGCCTAGATCAGAGCGTATCAAGTTTTTGGCACCGCTGCCGGGGAATAATTGAGATTAACAATACACGATCTGTTAGTTATCTAAGACATATTTTCTTTCTTTTAACCCCTGGAATTTCCTTTCACTTTGACGTTAGGAGATTCCAACCTTTTCTCTAGTGTTTTGTTAATTGTTTATGCAGTTGGGTCGAGACGATCTAGACTACGATTCTGAACCTGAAAGAACACTCTTAAGGAGAAGAAGAGAAGCTAGAAGGCGTGAAAGACAAGCTGCACTTGAACAACAACTAAACATGGGAGCTGAACATAATGATGAGAATTTCAATCATGCAGAAAATCAGAATAGAGTCACTCTTGGACAATACATAAATCCAACTGCTGAAAGTTGTGGAAGCACCATCCGAAAGCCAGCTATTCAAGTCAACAATTTTGAACTCAAGCCTTCCCTTATTCAATTGGTTCAACAAGATCAATTCAGTGGAAACTACCATGATGATCCTAATCTCCACATAGCTAATTTTCTGCAGCTATGTGATACTCTCAAGATTAATGGAGTAACCTCTGAAGCAATTAGACTGACATTATTCCCATTATCATTAAGAGACCGAGCTAAACAATGGTTTCAAGTTCAGCCTCAAGAGAGCATCACAACTTGGGCAGATTTAGTGGTAAAATTCCTGACAAAATTCTTTCCACCACAAAAGCTAGCTAAATTGAGGCATGATATACAATCTTTTACACAAAAAGATAGTGAATCTCTTTATGAAGCTTGGGAGAGGTATAAGGAGATGAAGAGGAGGCTGCCAAACAATATCTTCTCTGAGCTCAGATAGATTCCTCAGCTGGAGGATCACTTTCACACTAAGACTGTAGAGGAGGCACAAGATCTTATTGAGTTGGTTGCTAATAACCAATATCTATACTCTACTCCTACAGAAAGAGGCGTGGTAAAGAAGGGAGCCATGGAGGCCGAAGCCATTGACACTCTTATGGCTCAAAACAAAGCTCTAGCACAGCAAATTAACTTGATTAATAACAAGTTAGGAACCATGCAACTTGCAGCTGCAAATACACAAATTGAACTCTGTGATTTGTGTGGTATTCATGCGCATTCTAGTGAAGCATGTGGAGCAATTCTGGAACAACAATCATCTAAACAAATTAATTACATGGGTAATGCTCCAAGACAGCCCAACTTTGACCCACATTTGAAAACATACAATCCTGGTTGGAGGCATCATCCGAATTTTGGATGGGGAGGACAAGGGAATCAATTTCAGCAAGGGAATCAATTCAAACAAAGCCCAAGGCAATACAACAACAATTTCCAGCAACCAAATCCTTCTCTTGTGCAACCAAATACTTCAAAACAACCTTCCGGGTTGGAATTAGCTCTTCAAAAGCTCACTCTCTCCACTGCTACATTTGTTGATGGGACAAACAATTTCATGAATGAGACCAAAGCCACATTGAAGAATCAAGAAGCCTCAATCAGAAATTTGGAAGTCCAAGTGGGCCAAATAGCAAAGCAACTAACTGAAAAATCACCCAACACTTTTCCTAGTAACACAATTGCAAATTCAAAGGAAGAATGCAAAGTGATTCAGCTGAGAAGTGGCAAGAAAGTGGAGAAGAAGATTGAAGAATCAACTAAAGATTCTTCTCAAATCTAACAAGAAAAAGAAGATGCAACTCCTCCCAAGGTGACCAAACCTAGTGTGCAAAAACCAGCAGAGAAAGAGACATCTAAACAAAATTCTGCAGCAGCAAAAGTTCCCTTCCGTCAAAGGTTGAAGGCCGAAAATAAGGATAAACAATTCTCTAAGTTTTTAGAGATGTTCAAGAAACTGCAGATTGATATTCTATTTGCGGAAGCATTGGAACAAAAGCTGCTCTATGCTAAGTTCATGAAGGAACTCCTCTCAAGGAAGAGAGCTTTTTATGAGTAAGAAACGGTTGCATTAACTGAAGATTGTAGCACCATAATTCAAAAACTCCCAAGAAAGTTGAAGGATTCGGGGAGCTTTCAAATCCCCTGCACCATTGGTGATCTTACCATTGGAAAAGCTTTTTGTGACTTGGGAGCAAGCATTAACTTGATGCCATCATCTATGATGAGGAGGCTGCAGATTGAAGAAGTGAAGCCTACAAGAATGTCCATTCAACTAGCTGACAAATCCATCAAACTTCCATATGGTGTAGTTGAAAATCTGCTTGTGAAAGTGGGGAAATTCATTCTCTCTGCAGATTTTGTTATTGTGGACATGGAAGATGATGATGTTTCTTCCCTGATTTTGGGACGGCCATTCCTTGCAACTGGCCGAGCTCTAATTGATGTTGAAGCGGGAGAACTAACTCTAAGGGTGCATGATGAACAAGTAATCTTCAATGTCTTCAAAGCCATGTGACACCCTCAAGAGAATGATGCAGAAAATTGCATGAGAATAGATCTTATTGACTCTGTCGTTCAAGAAGTATTTGAGGAAGAAATCTCCAGCCACAATGAAGAGCTCTCACTCCTAGAAGAACTCGAGCATGATGCAGAAAAAGAAGAGGTAGTTGTAGAAAATTCACTTCCAACAAAACCAGAAAAGATTGTTGAAGATAAATCATCAAAGTTGGAACTTAAACCACTTCCCTCTTCTCTTAAATATGTGTTCCTAGATGATGAGGAAACACTTCCAGTCATCATAAATTCTGCACTTGCAAGCAAAGAAGAAGATGTGTTACTCAAGGTACTAAGGGAACACAAAACTGCACTTGGTTGGAAAATCAGTGATCTCAAGGGCATAAGTCCAACCATGTGTATGCACAAAATTCTGCTAGAAGATGATTCAAAACCAGTGGTACAAGCACAAAGAAGATTGAATCCAACAATGAAAGAAGTGGTTTACAAGGAAGTAATGAAGCTATGGGATGCCGGGATCATCTATCCAATCTCAGACAGCACTTGGGTGAGCCCTGTCCAAGTTGTTCCAAAGAAAGGAGGCATCACAGTAATCCACAATGACAAGAATGAGTTGAT
>JASCZI010241818.1:39429-59027 GCA_036250425.1 Stylosanthes scabra | reverse complement strand
TTCAGTTATCTTCTATGCATGATTTAATTTTCCGTTCTTCATCCCAATAGTTTAGAATCACTGAGAGGTGTTCTTAACTTGTCTAGGGCTAGATTAATTAGATTGAAAGATCTATTAGTCTATGCTAACTGGAAATTGAATCACATAATGATTAGGTCTAGCTAGAGATAATCAAGCTAATTGTTATGCAACTAAAATTCTGTGGGTTAAAATTGGATTAGAACTAGTTTGGATAGGGTAACATTTAATCTAATCTAGGATCACTTTTGAGACTCATAAGGATTAGAATCGGATTTAGATCTTCATCTAATTATTTGATTGATTGACTAAGAGATTAGCTTTTGATTAGGTAATTAGAAATTAAGTTACTAAGAGATTAGGGCTTAGTTATACTAGATTCATTGTGCTTGATAACTGAAAACTTAGAGTTGATATTCGAATGTATGCATTGGCCCTCAAGGGAAAAACATCTCCAAAGCTCTTAACATTCCATTCCATTGATTTAATCACAAGTAATTCTCTGCACTCTTTTCCTATTATTTTCGTACTCATCAACATCATTCTCTCAAGTTTTATTTTTGTCTGATTAGAATAATTAATAGATAGTATTGTTTAGTCCTTTATTCCTCGTGTGAACGATACCCACTTCACCGTGGTATTACTTGTATGATTCGGTGCACTTGCCGAGATCAGAGCGTATCAAATATCCAATGAACAATAATTCACACTTCACTTTTCAAATACACATCCATGAAAATTTCTTTAAGGCGACAAGTCATATGCATCCTCCTTTTTAAAACATCAATTGAAATGACATTTATTTCTTTCAATTTTTTTTTCTTTTCTCTTTTTTTCTTTGTCACTTTTTTTTTCTCATGAATAGATGCATATACTTCTAATAAATAATGCATGAACATGTATACCAAATTCTCAACATATTCAATCAAAACACCCATTTTTCTTTTCACCAAAGTTTTATTCCCCCGCACTTAAACAATGCAACTCCTTACTAACCTAAGTTAATCAAAGATCAAATTGGGACATTCATGGTTTTTCACTTAGGTTGTAACATGCTAAAATTAAGAACAAAAGGGTATCATTTAGGCTCAAAATTGGTTAACAATTGTGAATTTGTTTGGGTAGGCTATTTGGGTAAGTGAGTTAATGTGAATTGATGACCTCAATCATTTAAATGCACACATAAAAGTATAATGGACATCAAGAATTAAACAAGTCAAAAGTTGCAATTATAGAGATAACATCACACACAAAAATGAAACAGTGGTTAGTTAGCATACAACCACATATTAAAGGCTCAAATCTCACTAGGTTGTGTGTTCTAGCTCTAATCTATGTTCCACAATTCTAGTTCAAACAAGTTTAGCAATAATAATCCAACTCTAATTCATGGGATGCCATAAGAACTTCTTGGAAACCAATTACTCTAACCTTTATTCCATTCTTACTTACTTTTTTTTATGTTATGAATGAGATGCATTAAAGATTGAATTTCTAATCTCTTTTCATAGTTTTCAGTACCAACCAACAAAATTAGACATTGTTGATGGGAGCAAGTCAAGAAAAGCAGAGCCTTTATGACCCGATACACTGAGTGATGAGCATAAACACGACCGGGTAAGGTTCTTGTTCCTTGATTCCGTGATTGGTGACTCTTTATGCTGTGTGAAATCAATTATATCTTTCTGTGAGCTTAGTTGTTCGGTGGGGTTAGCACTTGCTGCAGTGCTCTTTGTCTGTTCTTTACACAGTTTTTGATTTCCTTATATATCAGTAGAACTATTCCCTCATAGCCTTGGTGTTTTCTCCTCTATATTCGATTTAATTGGGCATGAGGACATGCCAAAGTTTAAGTGTGGGGAGGTGATAAACCCCATTTCGATGGGTTATTTCATAGCATTAATTGACTAATTATCGACCTCTCACTACTTAAATACTAGCAAAATAGGTTTGTTTGCATTTAGTTGTTCCTTAGGACTATAAATGTAATTATCTGCTATTTCGGCCAATATTTACCATGTTTTAAATCGTTTCCCGTTCCGCACGATGCCTTGATGTGTGCGTTCGAGTGTTTCATGATTTAACATGCGGAGTTCGGAGCGGAAGTGGCCGGAAAGAACGAAAGGAACGAAAAGATCGCAACAAAATATAGAAGGCTTTTTTCTGGAGCCTATGCATACGCACAACATGAAGCCATGTGTACGCATCATAGCCTTGGGAGGCACGCCCAAATGCTAATTTCGGCACCTATGCGTACGCACAGAAGCTTCTGGTGCGCACGCATAGGTCACTTCCAGCATCTATAAATAGAGGAGCCATTCACCTTTTCAAGGGAGCCCACTTCCATATTTCTAGTTTAGTTTCTAGGGTTCCATTTTAGGTTTTTGTCCTTTTTACTAGCCAAACTTTTACCGCTTTATTTATTGTCTGTTTATTTTACTGTTACTCTGCCGGATTTCAGTTTTAATCAATTTACTTTACAGTTACTCTGCGGATTTTAAACATCAGTTTTTACCATTTTACTGTCGTTACTCTATCTATTTACTTTTCCGCAATTTACGCTTTTTACCTGCCGTTATGCTGTCCGTTTTATTTTCTGCAATTATGATTTCCGTCAGTAGCGAGTAATTTCCCATAGTGTCTCGGCTATGGGTTGAAATGTGCAAATGACCTTAGCTGCCGATCTCTATAGGCCGGATGGGGAGGAACATAGTTAAGTCCGCTACAACTATTTGTACGCCCTTGCCAACAAGGGTGAGGGCCTTGCGACACGAACTCAATTTGGTGTCTTGATGCATGAGTGTGATCCTGGTGACAGCGGGATTCACCGAGTTCTTATAACCTCAAGTGTTGTCTGCAGACTCCCGCCATGCGTGCACCGCTGGTGAGTTTATTCCAGTAATGCGGATTTACTCGATTCCATCGTGAGATTTGTATCCTCACAGTTGTGTATGCCAAGGATATGCGGACAAGGATTAATTTCTCCACCCTGTGGTGGTTTGTTCCTTCTATGTGACAGATCATCCAACCTGGGATTGACAGTGATCATAGGGATGCACTGTATTTCAATCCATAGCCGGCCACTCTTTTATCATTATTGTCTTTACTTTGCTTTACTTGCACTCTGCTCTCAAACAAACTGCAACCAACCCCCAGTCGAAAATAAACAACCTGTTTCTGCTTCCTAGGGAGAACGACCCGAGTCTCGTACTCGGTATTTTTAACTTGGTTGCAACCCTGTGATATACTTCTCTTTTTAAACTCTGATAAAGCGAAGGAAAAGCCTCTAATGACAAGGCCAATCCCGAGCTGCATCAATGCCATAGACTTAATAAGGTAAAGCTTCCCAGCTCTATTTAGCAATCTATCCATCCAACCAAAAAGGTGAGTCCTAATTTTATCAATAACTAACAGCTTTAAAAGAAGATCTGCTAACTATATCATGGCCAAGATGAACCCCAAGGTATTTACCGAGGTCATGAGTGAAACGGATACCAGACAAACCCTCAAAGAAAGCACGCCTTCTATTTGAAATATTCAAGGAGCAAATTGCTTTAAACTTATTCACATTAATCTTTATCCTTAAAGGCTTTGCAAAAAGAATCCATCACCGAAAGCAAAAGTTGAATTTGAGATTTCTTGGCTTTGCAAAAACATCACATGGGAAACCTAAGGGCCATCCCTATAGACCAAAACAGGATCCCAGAGATGTCTATCCACATGAGTGGTAATAAGACAAGGCAAGCACTTCATACACAACACAAAGAGATAAGGGGAGATAGGATCACCGTTACGAATACCTTTAGCCGGCCTAAAATTATCAAGATGAGCTCCATTCCAAAGGATAAAGAGAGAGAAGAAGAAGAAGAAGAATAAGAAGAGACACATCCCATAATAAGGTGAATTATTACTTCCGGAAAGACAAAAACAGGGAGGGTATCTTCCAAAGCGCGTCAATCAACCCGATCATAGGCCTTCTCAAGATCAATTTTAAAACCAAGAACTCATTTTTTGGATTTTGTGTGATTCATGAAATGAAGGATTTCTTGAGCAACAATAATATTATTAAGGGCTCTTCTGCCAGGGATGAAACCGCCCTGCAATGGACCAATAAGATCTACTAAGAAAGAGCGAAGGCGATTCACAAGAACCTTCGTGACTATCTTATAGATTACATTGCAAAGACTAATTGGTCTGAAATCTCTCATATGGGAAGGCGAATCAACCTTAGGAATCAAGACAATCAATGTTTCCATAATAGAATGGAGAAGTAATTCTCCAAGAAAAGCACGATTAACTATTTGCCACACATCATGGCCCACAATATTCCAGTATTCTTTATAAAAGAAAACATGAAAACCATCCGGACCAGGAGCCTTTAAAGAATTCATATCCTGAACTGTTCTCTCATCTTCACCAAAGCTAACCAGTTTAGTAAGCTCAGCACAAGCCTCTTCACTAAGGATAGGATTGGGAATGTTCCGAAAATTATCTAGTTGTACATTCTCAATAGAGCAAAATAGATCTTGATAGAAGAACATAGCTTTTCTCTAGAGAGTTTCAGGATTGTTAGACCAGGAACCATCCTTGATATAGAGCCCATGAATCTTGTTAGCTTTCCTACGAATCATTGTTTGAAGAGGAAAGAAACAAGTATTTCTATCCCCAAATTTGACCCATTTTTCACATGATTTTTGAAACTAGAGCAATTCCTCTTGAAATAACACCCTATTATAATCTTCAAACTACAACTTCTCTTCTTCTTGTAGAGTAACATTATCTGAAACTTCCAACCGCTTTTGAAGGCAATCTAACCTCAATTCTAGCTCCTTTTGACGAACAAAAATTTTACCAAAAACTTTGGTGTTGAAGGTCTTGGATTCCTGCTGAACCTTAACCAAGCTGTCAACAACATTAGGAGACCATTTCTCCCAAGAAAACGCACCACCTCAATGTACTTTTGAAGCGAAGCCCAAGCCACAAGGAAACAAAAAGGCCGAGGGCTTTTAGATTTAGGAAAACCCAAGCACCAGAGCAAAAGGGGACAATGATCAGAATGAGTACAACTTAGAATTTCCAGAGCAGCTTTCAGAAAACGCAACCGCCACTCAGTGTTAATCACGTATCTGTCAAGCTTTTTGCAATTTTCCTATTGCCCTGAATTTTTCTATACCAAGTAAATTGTTTCCCCGAAGCACCCATATCAAACAAATCACAAGAATAAAGAGTATTTTTCAAAATCATCACCCTAGAAGGAGAAAAAATTCCACCACGCAACTTATTCTAAGCTAAAATTTTATTAAAATCCCCCATGGCTAACCAAGTTTAGAAATCCCAGAGGACATCTGACAAAGATGATCCCACAATCTTAACATGATTAAAGCTTGAGGGCTATCATAAACAGCAAAGCAAATCTAAGATAAATTCCTCCATCTAACATAAACTTTAAGGAACTAGGCAAAAGAATCTATGACCATACAGTGAATATCTGGATTATTGATTAAGAACCATATTCCACCATTATGACCAATGACTTCAACAATTCCAACAGGATGATAACCCAAATTTCTCCAAAAGGATTCCACAACTTTAAATTGGACATGAGTCTCAAGAATTATAAAAAACAAAAGGATTAAACTTTCTATTTAAATCCTTAATATGAACTCGAGCCATCTTCCCAGAAGCTCCCCTAATATTCCAATAAACAATATTGAAATTTTCATAATCCATATAAAGAGATTAAAGATGAGAAGAATCACCCAATTAAGCAACCACACCCATTTTTTCCTTCTCAGCATCAGAAGAAGAACTGGGTTGAGCAATCCCCTGAGGCATCGACAGAGAAACCTGGGAGATTTGATTTTCCTTCGAATGAGCTTCCTCGTCGGCCACTGGTGAGTTTTGAAGAGAGGTAGGACGAAAACGCTTGTTCCTGCCTTTACCCGCCGGTGTTCAATGTGAAGCCACGAAGGTATTGCCTACTTCCTTTGTAGCTTTAACAAGAGGGGAGGTAGAGACTTTGTCATTATTAGCCAATCCTTACTCTCATTATGTTTCCGAGAGCCAAAGTGGTGTTGGGTTTAACACCCGATCCATTAGCTTTGTCTTTGGGCACATACTTATTAGGCATGGAAACCCTTATCCCAGCCCATTTCTTCTCTTTCCATGTCATGACCTTTTTACCCTTATTTTTTCTGAATACTTCAATCCACTCTCCAACCTCTGCATGTAATGTATCAATTGCATTAACATCATGCACGAAATTTTCTTCTTTACTTTTGCTACCCTGACTTCCCGAATCCAAAACTGAATTTTTTTTAAATTCAAACACCTTAGCAGTAATTCTCACCGCCTGCATTTGGGTTTAAACATCATCGGCCACCAAGGCAACCGGTGGTGGAGAAAAGCTAACAATAGAGGACACCATAGAAGGATTCACATTCTTGTCATTCTTATGCTTCAGGCAATCTTCTATGGAGTGGCCATAGCAATTATACAATTCACAGAGCAGTTACAAGTTCTCATATTCAACCTCATACTCCACTCTATTAATAAAAATATGGTGGACAACCAGCAACCCTAAATCAATTTGAATACAAATTCTTGCATACTTTTCACGATATAATAATTTATGTGTATTTTTATTTATTTTTTTAATGTTGCATTATATGTTCAAGTTCAACATTGTCAAATCATTTTTTTATTATTTTATATAATTCAAATAGAAAAGAATTATAGCTCAATAATTAAAGAATGTAACAAGTATAACTTTTTTTTGACAGAATAACGAATATAACTTGAATAGACTAACTTTGACTTCACTATTACTATGTGAGAGACACAAGATTTTTGTTTAGAAAGACAAAAATTCAAAACAAACAACCATAATTCTCTTTATCTATAATGTTTTTCTTTCTATTAAACAATTTTTCAATAATTTTTTCTATTTAATAACAAAATTGATACTTTATTATCGTTGAAAACTTTTGATGTAAATAATTATTATATTTGAGACCAAAACTAAATGAAATAACACAATAAAAATACATAAATAATTTATATTATTATTATCATTATTTGTTGTTTTTTATTTAAGTAAATTTTATTATATTTAATCTCAATATATTAAATTTACATAATACAATTAGACTCATTGTTTTGTTAAATCTCCAAATTCTTTATTTTTAATAGCTCCAAGTTAGGATTTTATAAGATTCTTTTAACTTAATTATTTTTTATCCCCATTGGTGGGCCGGTGGCTGACCTACATCTACATATATGCATCATACACCTTCCTTCCTCTACCCACGTTAGACCTCATAATTTTTTTACGGTTCGTGATTCAAATCCTTTCTAATAGAAATCAAATTGACATTCATATAAAATATAATTATTGATATGTTAATTATTTTTTATTTTTAAGGTCTGCCTATTTATAATAATCATAACTTTATACGAGTGTAAAATTAATGTCTACTAAAAAAAAATATGCAAATAGTATTATTCATTTTTTATAAACCACTAATATTTTCGAAAGTTAATGACAAAAATATGTTGCAATTATTTAAAATCATAATAAAAATTTAATTTTATCACGTGATAAATTTGACGAAATATTTTTAATTAAATATATTTATCATTTTTAAATGATTAAAAGATATTTATATTATTAATAAAATTAAAATTATTTTTTTGAATTTTAGAAACTTCAAAATCGACATTGATTAGTTATTCATATCTTTTGTTTTCTACTTTTCTCGTTCACTGCTCCCCGTTCTATTTTTTTTTTCGGGCATGCTCCCTGTTCTATTTCTATATTATATACATGAACGTCGCCTCTTAAAAAAAATAAAATAAAACTACTTTCTATATTCCATTTTTTTATGTGTAAGTGTAACTTGTTTTCTTTTCTATTATAAATAAATTCTAGAACGTGAGGTAACGTGACACGTGCGTGTTGTGACGTAAGCATGCTGGCTCAAAGCTATGCCGAAGG
Source organism: Stylosanthes scabra (assembly GCA_036250425.1). Lineage (NCBI taxonomy): Eukaryota > Viridiplantae > Streptophyta > Magnoliopsida > Fabales > Fabaceae > Stylosanthes > Stylosanthes scabra. The sequence goes on along the minus strand of JASCZI010241818.1, from coordinate 51,013 downwards.
GTCGTTCTCAGCGGTTGGTGATTGGTGTACGAAGCCACAGTGCACTCCCTCACCCAATTTGACACGTGTCAATAATGTTCAACACAAACACTTGGCATCGTCTCGTACACCCATCCCTTTTTGCACGTCCTCTTTTATGTTTTTTCCTCTTTTTCTCTTTCTAAAATTTTTTTTATTATTTTTATTTAAAATTTAAAATATGTGTGCAACTTGGTTAGTGGGTCCCACCTCCATGATGAATGATGACCCTTTCTTTGATATGGTGTGTACTCTTATTGGGGACCACGTGATGTGTCTTACGCTTCTTCTTCTTTACCGCTTCACCCGGTAACCCGTCACTTCTCCACTTTCTATCATAAGCTCCGTTGCTGGGCTTTGTCCCGCTGACAAGTATATTTTGGCTCTTTCATATTTTTCTTTTTGTTTGACCTTTGTAGACTGGGTCAATAATTATTCTTGAATCGGCTAATTTTTTTATTTGAAAATTTTATTTTTTTAATCTATTTTGTAAGTTATATATATAACAATTATATAATTATACTAACTATTTTATATTTTAATTTATATAAAATAATTTCACGGTTAGTTTAAATAATAAAATGAATAAGTCAAGATTACTTATCAATTTAAGTCTAATAAAAATAAAATAACAACACTATATGTACACCTCTTTTTGGTATACACGTCCAACCAAGTCCCAAACGAATAAGTTTTTATATATACAACGAACATATTTTTATAATTGACATGAACAGGTTTTAAAATCTGTTCGTTTGCTTTTAAAAACATGTTCGTTCTAGTAGTAATATTCTGTTCATGTACGAACATAAATCTATATATACAACGAACATGTTTTATAGTTGACACGAATAAATTAAAAACCTGTTTGTTTGCTTTTAAAAACCTGTTCGTTCTAATAGTAAAAACATGTTCGTTTGGGACTTGGTTGGAGGTGTACACCAAAAAGAGGTGTACACCAAGATTAATTGTAAAATAAATACTATCTATTTTACTTGAGTCTTTAGGATTTAATAGGTACTAATAGCCTAATATAAATAGAATTTTAAGGTTTTGGTTCAAATATATCTAACCCGTCATTTGTAATATTTTCTCAGAGAATTGTCATTCAATCTTATCAAGAATTTAAAATGTTTAATTGAGAAAGATCAAAGAACCATAATATTGATTGTCATTCAGTCTTATCTTGTTTCTTTCACCATCTCTGCTCCCTCAGGGTTTGAGAAGGTGATCCCTACAGCAGCAACGGGAAAAGATAACCCAAAGCAGGTGGAGAGGAAAAACAAGAGAACAAAACAAATTCGAGGGAGACATGTAAAGACGTTTCTAAGGCTGAGCGATCAAATTAAAGAAAAGGCAAGAAGGAACAAAGAAGCATGCAAACACAAACGGAATAAGCAAAGGAAGTATAAAGAGGTTCATCAACTCCTCATTACCTCTTCCTAAAACTATAATGTTACCCTAGACTCCACCCCCTTACATTCAATATTTTCCTCACTTAGTAAACACACATCACTCAACCCATGACAAGATTTCACAACCTGCTTCCATAGGAGACAATCCTCTTGTTCAAACCTTCACCACCATTTAAAAAATAGTGCCAAGTTTTTCAATTCTATATCACCTATTCTCAATCCACCTAATTCTCTCGATTTTTGGATAGTTTCCCATTTCACACAAGCCATATCCCTACTACCATCACCCTTTTTTTAAAAGAAACTAATTTATAATGACACTATTTTTTTTACAATCATCTTATGTATCCTAAATAGATTCATATAGTATATGGGCAGACTATTCAAAATAGACTTAATTAGAATAAGTTTTCCTATTTTAGATAATAATTCCTTCAGTGTGTTCTCCACTTTCTGCAGCACTGGCCTCATATATATATATATTAGATTTCTAATATTTCAATCTTCTTATTTTATTTTAGTCTTATAGAATTTAAATAGGATTAATGTTTTCCTATTGTTAAATTGAAATAAACAATTAAAAAAGAGAGATGCGGGCGTTAATTTTACAATGCGACAATTACACAAAACATTAGTTTTATAAAAAAAAAAAGTGAAATAATAAAAATAAATATAAAATAAAGATATATATAAATTTGTGAAAAAATGACAAAAAAATATTTATAGTCTTAATTTTATATTTTATTTTTCAATTTTACCCTGTAATAATAATTTTTTTGTGTTATTGACTGGTTGGAGAATTAAGGAATACGTCACTCTTTCCATAAATTGTTCATCTCAATAATTGAATGGTGGAATAATAATATTTATTCCGTTTGAAATTTTTTGGAATTAAAGTTGAACGATTAAAATATTAAGGAGTAATTTAATATTTTGATCATTAGCTTAAAGATCAAAATAATATATTTTTTTTCGAACAGAATAAATGTCCAAAATTACAAAGCAACTACTTTAGTAAGGGATGAGGTTCAGTGTTTCTGAGAGAAAAGTAAAAGAGCATGCAAAGAAGAGGATTTAGCAGTTCAGATTTTAATTTTTTATTTATTTAGAAATCTAATCCAATTTTTTTTATATTTTATTTTATCTCAATTGCATCCGATTATTTTATAACATAAAAATCTATGTTGATCCCTAAATCGATTGCTAAATTATATAAATACTAGTAACCGATTTAAAGACCCAAATTTTTTGCTTTAATTTCAGTTGGTCGCTAAATTAGTTGCTAATCCAAAATTTAGTAACAGACTTAGCAACCAACTCATATGAGTTTGGTGGTGGTTGCTAAAACGATAGGACAATAGTTATCTCACTTGAAGTTTTTTGGGACTAAATTTGAACAATTAAAATATTAAAAATTAATTTAAAATTTGGCCAGTAGGTTAGAGACCAAAATAATACTTTTTTCTATTAGCAATGGACATAAGCCCAAAATTAGAAAGCAAACTAACTACTCTAGGAAGGGATAGAGTTTAGGGTTTGTAAGAGAAAAGAAGGGATATAAAAAGAAGAGTATTTAGCAATTCATATTTTTATTTTTTATTTATTTAGAAATCTAATGTAATTTTTTATGTTTTATTTTGTCTTAATTGCAACCGATTATTTTGTAACATAAAAATCTACGTTATTTGCTAAATCAATTGCTAAGTTGTACAAATATTAGCAAATGATTTAGAGACCCAAAATTTTTGTTTTAGTTTTAGTAGGTCACTAACTCGGTTGCTAATTTGAAATTTAGTGACCGATTTACCAACTAATTCATGGTTTGTGTGGCGGTTAATAAATTGGTCACTAAATCAAATTTATGATTTAGCAACCAACTCTAATTTGGTAAGTTGAAAATTATATCGGTTGCTAAATCAATACCAAATTTTTTTTCGATAAAATCGGTCACTATTTTAAAAGTTTTACACAGTGAAACAACTCTTTACAATGGTGGAATTTTTATAGGATGAGTATCTAAAGCTTTAAAAGTTTGTTATTTGTGTCTTGAATTTGACTTATAGATTATCAGGATGTGAGCACAGTAGGAGTACTTTAAGATGGTAAAATTTTAATTTGAAATTAGTTGGGTGATTTACTTTTTAAAATTATAAAAGTACTAGTTGTTAATTACTCAATTCTATTATTTTCTAATTAGCTTAAGTTAATATGTTAAATAAATGCACATATTTGATATTAGGTTCACACAAGATAACTTAAAAGAGTTTGAAAGTAAGCACAATGAATGACATTGTTTTTGTGATGATTAACTCAAGATTGACAAAAAAAAAATAAGCCATAAAAAAATACTGTTGATTATAACCTTGAAGTCGTGGGTTCGGATGAAAAATGAATTTTGGAGGATGAAAATGTGATGGTAAACTTGGAGCACTGTAACACTCAAAATGATGTAAACTTGACCCCTCCAAAGGAGATGGACGTAAAAATAGCGGTTCTTTGGTTGACATGGAGATCCCTCCTTTTGATAATGATGCTTTCAATGAGTTTTTCAATTTCCTCTTAATGGATTTCCTCTTAATGGAAATCAAAATGTTAAAGAACCCAATGATCACGATGTTATTGAGTTACTCTAGTGTGACTAGTCTTTATTTAAGATTTGTGAGGTTGCATGTTATTTGAGAATTTCGTAAAATTATATTTATTATTTTTAAATTTTATATAATATATTATGTTATAAACTTATGCTACTTTGACTTTTATTTTATCATTACATTATTATTTATTATTTATGAATTATGATACTTTTGTCAAGTTTAAACTCTAATTTTTATTTAAATTTCTTAAGTTGATCATGTTATATTACTCTTATAATTAATCAACAATGTTACGTGAAAGATGAAATTAATTAGTGACCAACAAACATTAAACACGAATACTGATAATTCAAAATATAAAATCTAATCATTTAAAAACACTAAAATTGATAATCATAAATCATAAAATTTGATCATCCAAAATTCATAAAAGTAATCATCGAAAAATTAAAAGCAATAAAAATATCAGCAAAATAAGAGAAAGAAGGAGAAGAGGAAGACGATGAGGTCGTCAAGGATGTAAGGAAAAGCCTTCGCTGCCGTAAACCGATGAGAGTTTGATAGTGGTGCCAAGCAGATTGGATGAGAACTAACGGTGGTGCAATTTGTTCGTTAGGATACGCGAGGACGCGTCCTCTGTGCCCAACGGAACCCATGATTGCAGGTGATGGGACGTTGCACGAAGGTCAGCATCGATCTTTTCTCTATTCAGGCACAAAGAGGATAGGACCGTCTTCCAGTTGGACAGTGGAGCTTGTGGTGACAGATGATAAGGCTCTGCCGGAGAAGGAGGCACAATCATAGTAGAGGGAATATACAGCTTAGCTTTTGGAATTCAGAGGAAGGTGTATGAAAAAAAAAAAAAAGTTGTGTTGATAAGTAAATGTTTCTTATAATTAATATTGATATGCCTATATATATATATATTTATGTAGAATTTTACATTCTATTTTATAATACTACGTCTTATGTTTTTTAATTTTAAAACATATTAAAACTTTTATTATATTTCTTAATAAAATCAATAATTAAAAATAGGTTATTATTCTGTTAGTTCTTATAATTTTATTAAATTTTTAATTAAATCCTTATATTTATTTTTTTAATTGAGTCCCTATATTATTTTTAAATTTATAATTAGGTCCATATTAACAATAAATATTAAAAAAATATTTATAAAATGTAAATTTTCTATTATACTCATACATTGTACTTTACGTGAGACTTATGCTTAACTAAATATATTTTTCATTTAGCTTTTTTATGAATATTCTTTAATAATATTCTCAACTTATATGAATCAAAGTCCCATATTTTTAAAAAGATTAAAGTATGTTAAATAAGAAGAATAATACTTATTTTATCATTTTAAAATAGAAAAAAATATTATATTTAACGAATTGACCATTACTTTTTGCTATATTTTTAATTTAAAGATCTTTTGTTAATTCTAACAATTTCGTTATGATATAGACCTAATTACAAAATTCAAAACAATATAAAAATCTAATTGAAAGAAAGAAAAATATAAAAACCTAATTAAAAATTTTTATAGGAACTTAGGATGCGTTTGTTTACAAGGACATGACAGAACAAGACACTGGCACAGAGACAATACGACATAGATAGTAAAACTTAATGTCTTTATAGTGTGTTTGGCAATAATGGACAAGACATATATGGACAAAACTAAAATTTAATATAAATGATATTTTTATTATTTTAAAAAGGTAATGATGGAACAATAAAGAAGTTTTGTAGATAAAAAGAGAAAAAAAAATATTAAAAGTCACATGTTCATCCTCCTAAATTATGTGTTCATCAGTGTCCTTTGTTCAGAAGTGGACACTGAGACAATGAAAATTGAGCCAGAGACGGTGTGTCCAGTGTCCATGTCTCTGTCGCCAAATAAGTTTGTGTACATTAGTGTCTATGTCTCAGTGTCATGTCCACTAAAAACAAATGCAGGCTATAGATTAATTTAACTTTAAAAATATTAGAATACTAGGAGAATTCTTAGATGATGAAAGTATCTAATGGTCCACTAAAGTTTTAAGTCTTATTTTCTAAAATAAAAGAAATATTGACATATATTAGAAATAACCACAGCCACATATTTAGAATTTTTTTCTATAATCCTTAAAGGATTACTAGATACTTTCACCCAATAAAGAAAACCTAGAATCCTATTGTTATTACTGAATCCTTGATAACCTTTTCTAACTCATAACCCATAACTTTTTTTCCTTTCTTATCAACATTATTTAAAGTTGGGAAGTTTGTAAAATATAAAGTGAGATGCTAAGTATTTCTAAATTTAATTAATAAAATTCAGATATAAATCAACGAGAATTAACTACTATATTCACTTTTTTGCATACTTTCTCATTTCTAGAGAATTTAAATTCGTTGTTTGGTATCAAAGAAATTAAATGATTCGAATATGGAAGTTCACATAGTTATGAAAATCCGACAAGAAAAATAGATATCAGTGATTCAGTTACCTTTATTTGGGAAATGGAATATGATAATTTAATTTGTTTTCCAAACAAGCTCAGTGGGAGCCAGCTTGCATAAACTCGAGTGAATTTGTTATGAAATTAAAAGGAACTTGGAGAGTCATCAGAAATTCAACTTTAAATGCAGCACATGTATAGATATGGGCTTAAAACCCATTTATAATAGACTTTAGAATAATCTAAAAAATTAGTATTTTATTATAAATAAAAAGTACTCAATGTAATCAATCATGCAAATTATCAATGACATAGTATCACTTTCTTCTTATGGAATTCCTCTCTAATGGAATTATTCATTCCCCCTCTTGTTCTTCCGTAATTTCCCTCAATTTCTATAATTCTCTTCTAATCTCTTCCTAATTTCTACAATTCTAGCCTATAGGAGATCTTACTCCTATCATTTGGTACTTTTGCTCACCATGCCAATCTACCATGATTACCATGGTGATTCAAGGAGCTCAAGCATTTCAATATGGGATCAAATTCAGATCAACCTAAAAAGCTTGCTGCCAAGCTATGAACCAATTCTCTGTGATTCTACAGTAGTTGCATCCTTCTTGAGTGATCAACCACAGAAGCATCTCTCTGCAGATTTTGAGCAAAATTCAGTTTCAGATCAAGAACTTACAACAGATCCAACACAATTCCATCAAATTCAAGAAATTACAGACCTAGATTTTCAATTTCAATTTCAATCAGAGCTTGCAACAACCAGATCAAGCAAATTCAAATTCAATCAAAATTCAAGTTCCAGCAAAACAGATCAGGCAACAATTCATGTTCAAATTCATCCAAATCAATCAGAAAATCACCATTCAGAAAACAAAATCCAGGAAGAAGCAACAATTCGGATAGCATAAATTCAACATTCAACAACAAATTCATAGAATACAGAACCAGAATTTCATCAATCAGATCCAGAAATTCAAGTCCACACTCAATCAGATACAGAACCAAAATCCAGCGCAGGCAATTTCAAATTCGATCAACGTTCAATTTCAGTTTCAACCACAACAACTCCAACAGAAGCAAGCGATTGTAGTGGATTTCCAAAAATTACAAAGCAGATCGATGAGGAAGTTAAATTCGTACCTTGTGGTGGTGCTAATGGATGGATCGAAGGAGATCGACAGTGGCCCGAGACTGTGATGGAAATTGGAGGCTGTTTGAGATTAGCATGCAAGGAAGGAAGGGAGGAAGAGCTGTGGGTTCCACTAGCAGAGCCGCCGAGACCGTGGATGACTGAATGGGGTCAGAACGACAAAGTTGCCATTGGCGCCGAGGACGGCACTGCTACAAAGGGGAGGATAGAAATAACAACTCTTAAACCGGAAGCGGAAGCAGTGGCGACTCGTCCACCACCAGCGTCGCCAAATACGGAACCAGCGGTGATCCAGGCAGCGGTGATGCCTTACACGGAGGAGAGGGTGGAAAGGCCGCCACCAAAGCCGTCACATCTGAACCCATATACGGCGGCCTTAGGCGATTCGTCCACAGCGAAGATCCTAGTTTCCGGACGAATCGGAGCCATGGATGACGGTGGCGAGCAAGACACGAGCAACAACGTGGTCAGCGCCGAGGAGATGCAGACATGGGTTACAACTGTTGTAGAAGGAGAACTGACAACCGGCGCCGTGGTCGGCGCTTCCGCGAAGGAGAAGCGGAGAACGATCGTAGCCGGAGTTGATGCTACGATGACTGAAGGAGGTTTCAGGGCTAAGCAGTTGAGGCGGTTCCTCTCTCTGAATCCGCCGCCCCTCTTAGCGGCCGTTCTTCCATGGGATCACGACAGATCAAAGATGAGAGAAGCTGGCGGCGGAACCATGGATGATGGCCTTTATAAAATGATGACTGGTGGTTTGTTGGCCGACGAGACACAGAAGATGGTGATACACACCGTGAGGACGCATGAGGGCGGGGCATTACACGGTGGCACGACGCAGTAGTTGGCTGGAGGGAGCAATGTGCCGGCGGGAGTTGGTGAAGGTTTTCATGGAGCATCTCTTCTGTTCAAAATTAAGGAGATGAAAATTTGGGAGATGCTGAACCCTAATTTTGAGTTGGGTTCTAAGGTTGTGGTCCAAACCCAATTCTAGTATCTGTTGAGTGAGTGAATAATTGGGCCAAATCTTACAGAAATCTATTTGAGAAAATTGGTGGGCTCAATTTTTTTTAAACAATGGGATCCTGGTGGCCCACTTTATTATTGGCAGTAGTATAGAAATAAGATAGAATTTATTTTTGTTATAGCAATTTTACAATTCAAAATTATAATTTCTATATTAATTGTAATTAGTTCTTTTTTATTTTTTCTCAACCTTGAAGACAAGGTTGTGTTGAAGGGCTGGGTAATCATACATTTATAGGTATGGGTTTAAGACCCATTTATAATAGGCTTTAGAATAATCTAGAAAATTAGTATTTTACTATAAATAGAAGGTACTTAATGTAATCAATCATGCAAATTATCAATGACATAGTATCACTTTCCTCTTATGAAATTCCTCTCTAATGGAATTATCCATTTTCCCTCTTTTTTTTCCCTAATTTTCCTCAATTTCTATAATTCTCTTCTAATTTCTTCCTAATTCCTACAATTCTAACATATAGGTTACTCCTATCATCATCATCCTTTCACATTTCACAATTTTATTTGATTGACAACTTTACAATTCCATTAATTAAGGTATCATTAAAGTCATCTTTGAGAGGGGATACTCAATTTTAATTTATTCACTGTATAACAATTATTATAACTCAAATTCACTTCTTTAGGTGTCCAACTTTCATTTATGGGTTTTACAATCCTATGTCCTTAGGATACATAATAAAAATCATTTATTGAGCCTATTAATTGTGAATCTTTATAATACTTAATAAATATTTAGTCTCATTCAATTAATGCGATTGTTTCTCATTTTTTATGACTAAATTATCCTTCAAATTTTTTTTGATTTGCACCCTTATTATTTTTCTTTATTTAGTTTCCATATTTTTTTATACAAAAGTAATTTACGTAATTTAATTCTTTAGATGAATATTATTTAGCTAACAAACATGTAAATTCTAATAATATAAAAATAAAATATTAACAAAAAGAGTTGAATAATGTTATTAAAAAAAATTGAAGTACTTAGTCCCTATCTCTCTAGTTAATATATTATATATATTTAGTTGAGTTTTTTTTAAAAAAAATACTAATAATAATTTTACATACACATGATAGTAAAATCTTTATTTTATTTATAAGTAAGCACTAAAAATAATTTATGTCATGTCATAATATATATATTTTTATTTGACGATTTTTAATAACACGAAAAATATAAAAGGATTATAACTTAACAATTAAAAATTTTACGTAAAATATTGTATTTCATGTTTAATTATTTTTTATAGTCTATACGAAAAATAGATAGAGAAAAATATTAATTATTATTTTTTCATAATTAACATGTTTGCTAGCTAAATAATATTCATCTAAAAAATTAAATTATGTAAATTATTTTTGTATAAAAGAATATGAAAAATAAATAGAGAAAAATAATAAGGGTGCAAACCAAAAAGAATTTGAAGGGTAGTTTAGCAATAAAAAAATGAGAAAGAATCGCATAAATTAAGTGAGACCAAGTAGTTATTAAATAACATAAAAATTCACAATTAATATGCTCAATAAATGATTTTTATCATGTGCCTTAAAGGCAAATGATAGCAATAGGGGTGTTAATGAGGTGAGGCGGGGCGGGGGCTGGGGCGGGGGATACCTTCCCGCTCTCCGTCCCCGCCATGAGGAAATTTTTGTCCACATCCCCATTCCACGTGGATTCCCCATTCTTTATGGATTTCTCATTCCCCGTTTCTTTTTAGTAATTTTAATGGATATTTTAATGAAAATAACAAAAAATAAAAAAATTAATACTAATATAGTGAAACATCATTTAAATATATTTTGTCCAAAATAATAAATATTTAAATCTCAATATTATATTCAACATAATGAGATGTAAAATGACTACAATATATATTAGGGCAAGTTCCTTCTTTAAATAAATTGGGTTTCCAAATTACCCAAATACACCGTTGAGAGATATATGATCAGATTGCGCCATTTACCTAAGTCTATGGAATCCGTGGAAGGGTGATGAGTTTTATGAAAAACCCCACACCCTGCCACGGTTTTTGTTCGATCTGTCACAAGGCATTTGGCTAAGTTTATGAAATCCGTGGAAGGGTTTAAGGTTTTATGGAAAACCCCAACACCCTGCCACGATTTTTGGCTAAGTTGCAAGCAAGAGTCACATTTAGAGTAATATTATGTTATTGCATGACATACTTATGAATGTAATTCATCCTTCACAATTTTTAAGTCAAACTCAACAAATTAAGTGTCAATTATAAGATTTGGATCTAGCTTTTCTTGCAGATTCTTTCATGAAGAAATCAATTGCACCTATTTTCAGATAATTACTATACAGTAATCATGTGTGACATGGACATCAAATAATTCTAAATGCTAATTGGCCATTATTAGTCATTATATCTATCTGTATAGGAATGAGTACAAAGTGTAACCACAATATCTAAAATATATAAATTAGCAATATAAGCTCTCACAACAATATAATTAATTTGGCAGTATAATTTATTACTACAGTTTTTTTTTTAAAATAAAGTTTAGAACATTTCAAACATCTCATGTATAAGGAAAAAAAAAGGAAATTTAGTTGCATACCCCTTAAAAAAAATTGACTCTTATCATATTTAATTATGTACTCCATGATGGTTCTTTTTTTTTTCTTTTTCTTATACATGAGATGTTTGAAATGTTCTAAACTTTATTTTAAAAACAAACTATAGTAATAAATTATAAGATGATCCATGACATGAAAATTATATATTTTTTTTATTATACCTACTATTATTTTTATTCTTATATTATATTATATTATACATGAACCAACTACCAATAAATACATTGCATATTATATGTGCATACAATATTTAAGTTTCTAGTTTTTTGTATGAAGTATTATATAGT
>JASCZI010241818.1:13160-29285 GCA_036250425.1 Stylosanthes scabra | reverse complement strand
ATCGATACCCAACTTTCCTTATTGCCGTAAATCTGCCTCTTAGGTGGTGCAAGAAGACTGCTACTAGCTCCGACATTGTGCTCATCTCTTGATGTTGAAACACCACTGATGAGTCAGATTGGAACCAGACACCGTCCTGCCGCTCATGTATGACGACATTCGGGTGTAATCGAATAATCAAAGGTTGATCCATTATAGAATAAAAACAAAGGAATCAAAGAGAGCTATGGAGAGTGTTTAGATGGTTTGGAGTTAAATGGGAGGCTACCCAACAGCCTCAATATATAGGATTTCACGTGAACCAGTCCCGCAGGCACTGCTGGCGACTTTTTAATGAACCAATCTCGCATCCAGTGGTCGAGTGACCCAAAACTGAACCATTCTCACAATCACTGACTGAGGGACACTAAAAAAGCCCAATCTCGCGACCACTGATTGAGAGACCATCGCAGGCCCATACTCGCGTGCAGGCGAGACTGACTACGAAAAATAGAACCAATCTCTTGATAAATGGCCGCGAGACTAGGCCAAATTATATCCCTCGTGCGAGATGACAAAGAGTGCCTAAAAAAATAAATATTTCAAACATTATTTATTCCTGTAAATAGTTAATAATAATTATTTATATAAAGGAAAAACCCTCTTTCTTTTTTATTATCTCCAAAAATTAGAATAATAGAATAATAAGAAGGCACAATTATAAAAATCGAGCAATAAGTAATAGAAAATAATAAATACAAATTAAAATTATTAAATATTCAATATACCTTAAATAATACCGCTTTCTCCGAAAATAAATTTGAGATTCACTGGTTTTGCCATTTTCGGATTAACTTACATACTCGAGGAAATCAAAAATCAAAAATCAAAAATCAAAAATCAAAATACCAACAAACGATGTTGGTTAAGAACTTAAGGTCGCGAGCCACGCGTCCACTTATCCGTTCTCGCACTTTTGACCGACACGTGGCGAGTCGATCCCGCCTCTCTTCTTGTCCCGACACGTGTTCCTGCAGCGACAAGTTGCTGACAGCGACCCCAAACGCTAAAGCACAAACATTTTGCAGTGAAAAATCGTGTCAGTCACAACACGTGTCACCAGCTCACCCTCCCATGTTGGCCACGTGTCTCACCCTCCACACTCTGCTTGTCACATCCCAGGGGCATTCTCGTCATCAGATAAATATTATTCCTCCTTCTCATTCTCTCTTTCTTTCTTCTCTCCTCTATTCTCTTCTCTTCTCTTCTCTTCTCCCTTCCTTTGATTCCTTTCAACCCTCTTCGGTGTTTTTTCCTTTCCTTTTCCCATTTTCAGTCGCATTTCTCTGTTCTGGTAAACCAGAAAAGAGTTGAAAACAGAAAAATTAGCATCCTTTTTTAATTTTTTAATTTTATTCTTTTAGCTTCCTATATTTTTACTAGGGCTTCTTCTTAGAAATTTCGAATATAGGAATTCCATTGATTAATTTCAAAATATATTCTATTTTATTTCCTTTTTCTCAAGAGGGCAAAAAAAAAAAAAAAATCCGATCTTGTGTGTGTCACTGTTGTTATTTCTGGATTATTGGATTGGATGAGGCAGCATGATTTCCTTCATGTATTATTTTGGTTACTTGAATCATCATCATCATAATCGTCACCATCGCCTTCATCATCATCATCATCACCATTCATTCATTCACAACCACCACCACCATCGCCACCACAACAAAGCTTCTTGTTCTATGCACACATGCATTGGAACTAGAGAAAGAAAGTAGCTGGCTCTTGCTGTTTCTTCGGGTTTTGTTATTTTTGTTTCTTTCTTTGTTCTTCCTTGTGTTTCGTCCAAGACATTGATGTTGAATCATCATCATCATCATCCTCATCCATATCATCATCATCAGATGGAGAATTACCCGAGAGATCTGCTTCAGAGATTCGTTGACGTTTCAACTGCTGGTGCTGGTAGCACTAGTGAAGAAATCACACGAACACAACAAGAACAACAGCATCATCAACATCAACATCAACATCAACATCATCAAGTTAAGGAGCATGTGGAAGAAGAAGAAGAAGTAGAAGATGATGATGAAGGAGTTGAGCTGAACCTAGGTCTCTCTTTAGGAGGTAGATTCGGCGTTGACAAGCACGCAAAGAAGAAGCTCACGCGCTCTTCTTCGATAGTTGGGACAATGCCTCTTTTCCGGGAGGACCGCCCGACGGAGCCGCCGCATGCGGCGGCGTATTCAGCGGCGCTGATGAGGACATCGTCGCTACCGACGGAGACTGAGGAGGAGTGGCGGAAGAGGAAGGAATTGCAAACTTTGCGGCGGATGGAGGCCAAGAGGAGGAGGTCCGAGAAGCAAAGAGTTGCAAGGTCGGAGAAGGAATCCGGCGGTGGTGCTGCTGGCTCCGGAATCGGTACTGGTTTGGAAGAATTGGAGGGTGGTGCAGGTGCAAGTGCAGCAACAATGGGATTGAATAGGTTCGGTTCTTCAAATTTGGCGGCACAACCTTTTGGGGTGCCAAATTGGGGTTCAAGGCAAGTGCTTCTTGGTGATGTTTTGGGAAAAGGGAAAATTGGTGGTGGTGGTGGTGGTGATAGTGGCGGCTTTCAGGGTTTGTTTGCGCAGCCTTCTTCTCAGGGTTCAGCAGAATCTCAAGGGGGAAGTTCCTCATCAGTGTCTGAAATGGAGAGCAAGCCTTTTCTAGGTATAAACAGCAATAACAAAGTTTCTTTTAAGTTCCTTATTTGTTTGGATTTGATCATTTTCTGTTTCTTATTTTCTTGCCTTATATAGAGCATCTACTTTTGATTCTGTGAAATTGGTTTTGACTGTAAGTATTTGTTTGGTGGTGTTGATGTTTGATCCCTTTTTTGAGGTTTTCTGTTGTGTTTGGTATTATGGTGATGGTGGTAGGGATGTAATTTTTTTCACTGCACTATGATTGATTATGACACATTCTTCTGTAATTTAAGTACTGATATTCTTTCCTTTTTTTTTATTACCTATATATATATTGCATTGTTTGGAAGTGAGTCTGGTTTGTGTGAATAGGTTGATAAGAAGGGGCTGATGGAGGGAAAGAGCATAAATGTGATTCTCTTGCAATTTTGTTACCAAACTTTCTATGCTGAATTTTTTGGATAATAACTGAAAGTGAATATGACCGATATAGAATCATTATTTTTGGCTTCTTGGAAGTTGACAAAAAATTTAGTAAAGATTCGAGAGTGATCTTCTGAGCACTTCACTTTTATTGTTTGATTTCACAGCTTAACTAAAGTTTCTTCACTTGGGAACTCTTTTAATTTTAGTTTACCGTATACATGTTGTGTTTCTGAACCCATTATAATTTTAATGCAATCCTGGTTGGTCTCTTGTCGTTTAATTTGTAATGAGATAATAGCCTTAAAACCACAGCAGTGTAACTTATCAATCTATGCATCTCAAACTGTGATATTGGGGAATTCATTTTCTTCTCTCTTGCAGAAGCTGGTTAGGACTTTCTTTTGCACATGGTTGATGCATATACTAATTAGAAGCTTTCCAATAGAATGAATCCTACATCCGAAGTAGGTGCTGGCTTTGTTGATGATAACTATTGAATTTACTAGGGGCTTAGCTTTAATAGTCACCGCAGTATTCAAGTATACATTCCTCCAATTAATGACTACTCCATTTAAGGTTAAGATGAATCATCCAAGTGAATTGTCAAATTTCATGGGCCTTGGAGTTAATCTATACAGTTTCCTCTAGTAGTGTTGACTCAGGAAGTTTATGATTTAAGTGCATAGCAATGGAAAATTGTAGAGATAAATCTATGCGTGTACACTATATCCTTCTGTCACTATATCCTTTTGTTATGGGCTTCGTGGCATCAATGCATCTGCTGATAAACTTAGTTTGGGTGTGATATATAATTACGTAATTTCTTTTTGTATTTTGCATATCTTGTATGTTAGATAGGGTAGTGTACTGTTTGGTTTCCCATGTGCCAAATTAAATGCCCTTTCTAATGTTTCATTTGTTGAAAGTTGAAAAATATATCGAGTGATGTTATAATAGAGTTTGAAATGTTGCTATCTGTTTCTGGACTTGTAAAAGAGTGGCTCTGTCTTACACTATTTCTGCCACATGGTTCGTGTTGTTCAAGCCAACTAATTTTGCAAGTTAACATATATTGAACAGCCATTCTCATTTGCAATGGTGTTCTTTACTTTCTCCCAAAATTTCCCTTCTTGGTTATTACCGCTTTTCGTTTTGGCTACTTAAGGTGGATTAGAAACCAATCAAAACCATTAAGTTTATTCTCTGCCTTCACCATTGAGCTAAATATCATGGTCATTCCATTTAGTTTTTTGAAAGTTGGCATTATATGGCAACAATATTATGTCTTGGCAGATTTTATTCAGTTTATTTCTAAATCAAATTTGGATTGAAATCTTGCGGTAGTGTTGTGTACAAAAACAAAAGGCAACAAAAATGTGGTTGGCATCAGTTGTGGCTATCTTAGGTCTTCAAAATGTTTCATCACAATCGGTGTTCATTACTACTTAACGTATTTTCTGATTGTGTCTGTGTTTGTGGTTTGTTTGTGGTTAGGTTAATACTAATTTCTTAAGGCATCTATCTTTTGTGAAGTTTCTGAATGCCAATGAAGAGGAGAAACTAATCTATATGGTTTAATAGGCAATGCATGTGTATGCATAATGCTAATGAATGGATAACATGAAATTTTCCATTTGTTGATATGATTTGATAGGTTATGTTCTCAAATAAGTTTAGTTGCATAGATATAGTTGAGTTGTTGCAGTCAAGTTTGGACATTCACAGAGTGCTGTAGCTTATGTCACAACTTCCACCATTTTGTGCTTGGAATGTAAAAGCTGATTTTTGTATCAAATGTTTCTTCCTTCATTCCCATCTCTGGTCCAAGTACATTGTTATGGACATATGGATTTTCCCCCTCCCTTTCTGCTTTATATTTTTTTATCTTTATGATTAGAGTGGCCATTATGTATTTAATTTTTTTAAGGTTTTCTGTTGGTAGTTAAACTGACATTCTAAATTTGCATTTTGCAATATATGAACGGTTGGGAATTGGGATAACTACGCTTAGCTTATCGGTCAGCCTTCTTGTTCTTCCTGTACAGTAGTTTGACATGCTTTTTAGATTAGAGTATGCATAGATGAGATTTTTTGGCATATGGTGCGAAATGTATAGTCATCATAGCCGTTAATCCTTTATTCCTTTCTCACTCACAACTCTGCCTTTTTATTTGAATCATCATCTTTTCTTTGCTTTGCATTTTTTTTAAAAAATTTTCGTTTGCTTTGTTTTCATGTTGAATCTGTTTGTCTCAACATTAATTTTTGACGGCGGTCCTTATTTGCCTTTGACATGAATTTATGTAGCTTCTGAGCTTGAACTTTTGGTTGTATCCTATTCTATCTCACAGCTGAAAAGATAAATACAAGATTACATAATGCCTATACCAAAATTTCGAGAAGGAAGATGGTCCTTTTATTTCATATACTTTTTCTTTGCAGGACCAGGCAGTTGTGGTGAAGCTAGAAGCCCCGGTAGCATTCAAGCGTTACAGGAACGCAGTCAGGACGCTGCTGGGGGGTCAGGGGCGAAGACAAACGCGAATGTGAGCAGAAGTTCCAGAGCTGAGGCAGATAATCCATCTAAGAAACCGAACAAGGGGCGGGAAATTGGGACAAATTCAATGGAAGACATGCCTTGTGTATTTACAAAAGGGGATGGTCCCAATGGAAGAAGGATAGAGGGTATCTTGTACAAATACGGTAAAGGAGAGGAAGTGAGGATAATGTGTGTGTGCCATGGAGATTTTCTCTCCCCAGCAGAGTTTGTTAAGCATGCTGGTGGTGGTGATGTTGCTCACCCATTAAGGCACATTGTTGTAAACCCTTCTGCTGCTCCCTTTTTGTGATTGGAGTGTGTCTCCTTTTTCTTCAACAGTTTAGGCTTGTAACATAGGTTACATTGGAGAGGAGTAATGTTTGCTTAGTTTCATAGCTTCTTTAATTAAGCCAATGTCACCATTCTTGTTGGGCTATATTGAATGCAGCAATGGTGTATTTATTTATATACATAATTGCCTTGTGTTCTGCAAAGGAACGTTAGATTCTTCATTGTGATATCTTTTATCTGTTGATTGCAATGTTGCCTTTTGTTGTTCTTTGTCCCAAGTGTAAAAGTGCATTTGCAATTTTTAAGGATAATAATTGATAATTGTCTGTTTGGTCTCTTTGAATAGAGATAATCAGATAACCTTTTTTAACTTGAGGAATTTGTTATTCCAAGGAAAAAATGAATTATAGAAATCAATACGAGATCTTAGTTGGTTTCATTTTCAAGAAGCTTTAGTTTAGAACCGTTGATCTATCATGCTTCTAAAGTGTGATTAATTTATTGATCATTTGCCTAACAAGGATAATTTAAATTAGGGCATTTTTAATAGTTCGATATCTGATTATCTGATCTCTTTGCCCATTTATATAAATCAAGAAATCTAAGAATTTATTGTAAGCTTATAGTTCACATTGTCTTATTTTGGGTTTTAAAGATGCAATATAATTTATATTGTGTTTACAAATTTTTTAATTTTTCTCACGCTACGAGGACTAACTAATCCAATATATATTTTAGGGTTTATTGATGGTCAATGAATTACTGCATATATAAGATATTCAAATTTTCAACATTTGTTTATCAGATAAATGAATAAATCACTAATAAATCAACATAAGTTGCTTTTCAACTTTCCCTTCTCTTTTCATGATGTTGAATTCATTTTTTTCTAATTAAATTTTAGATATACCAATTGATGAGCAAATTAGATCTCTTATTTGTTTTTTTTTTTTAATTTTTAAAAAGACAAGTTAAAAAGTGAACAATTTTAATTTTAAATTTGTAGCCACCGGTTTAACATATTTTTAGGTTGAGTAATGATAGGTAATTATAATCAAAAGTTATTATATTTAATTTAATATCTATAATTTCATGTAAATGGCATTTACAATTATATATTTATAATATATAATATTATGCATTTAATTTAATAACAATTCATAAATGGATATAAAAGCTAAAATAAGAAAATCATAATTACCTATAGTTAAAAAATTATGACTATCAAATTTTTCCCTTTAGATTGAGCCCAACATATCAGTATAAATGATATTGTTTAATATTAATAGTTAACCGTTGGAAAAAGAAGCAAGAGAGATGAATCACACAACTTTACTTAGCTTGTATGCACCAATGTTTTATCACGGAACCAAAAAAAGATTTTTCACTATACTGACCTTTTTATTTTGGATAAAAAATTTATGCGGCATTTATACAACTCATATTAAGTTAAGAAAAAACCCTAAACCTACTACTATTACGAAGCCCAATTTACTAATAACTAGATTCATTAAATTCAAAATAGAGAAAATCGAATTGAATATTGTAAAAATATAAACTAATAGATAATAATAATAGTTACAATCTTTTTTCGTTGAACCACATATGACAAGTCAAAACGATGAATAATATGAAATCCATGGAGTATATCTAACGGAACACGAAGAAAGGTATCTCTTATTCCTTTGGATGATATAATATAACACCAACTGTCCCCAACTTGTGTTTGTGCTTCTAGCTTGATGTTGAAGTTGAAACAAGTAACCCCATTGATGATGATTGTGTCGAGTCATCAATTAAACACATTGATTGCACACGCAAAGTAAAAATAATATCTCAATCATAAAATATTAAAATGTGCAAACTCCAAAATAGTTTGAGAATTTCCTATGCTCTCACACAAGTAGTAGTCTTAACGTTAAGATTACTTTGCAAGATTCTAAATGGTGACATCTACGATACTATAGTGTTATATATATAGTACAGTGCTTAGGATTTATGAGGAAAACAAAAGTGAACCTTTTTTTGCGTGATAGTCGCATTGATCAACTTGCTTCTCTTAGGTCATTATCAATGGCTGTGTGCACGATCGATGTATAATAAGAAAGAGACATATTTTTTTTTCCCCACAAAGGAAGCTTTTCTTCAGTTAGGGATTCCACCTACCTAACTTTGGTCATCTTTTAAAGTGACAAAATTTTAAGAAAAATTGAAAAGGAAGTTGTGTTGGTAATTGATATTTACCAAATCCGAAATAATAATCAAAATGAAAAGGTGCAAGGGATCGGAAAATGAAATTACAAATTTAGGAAAGCATGTTTGAGTTGCTAAATTGAACTCAATTGGTAATAATTAAGAGGTTGAATTAGCTTGGTTTGTAACAATCCGAATAATAATAATAATAATAATAATAATAATAATAATAATAATAATAATAAGGGTTAGGCTAGGTGTACATTAAAATCAGCCACTAAAATTAGCTCCAGTGTATAATACACATTGAAATACAAAATACACACTAAAAACGAGTTTAACTACACACGTATTTTATATTTCAATGTGTATTATATATGGTGCTGATTTTGGTGAAATATAATTTTTGTAATAATAATAATGATGATGGTGATGATGATAAACTTTTAAAATTTGAAATTTAAATTTATAAAATATTAGGTTAGTGTCAAGAATATCTATACATAAGAGTGAATACTAAAGGAAGAACAGCAGAACACATACTCTCAACTCAAATTTTTAGTTTTATTTTTATTTTTTTTTATTTATAAAAAAGAATTTAAGGTTCTCTGCATTTAAAGAAGCCTCTACAAAAGTAGATCAAAATGTTTACGAAGGTAATACATGTCATATTCCAGCATACAATGGAAGAACTATGGAATGAAAAGTGTTTTGATAATTTATTCAATTTAAGATATTATTCAATAGTAGATTTAGTATTAAGACCCTATTTATTTATTGTCTTTCTTTTCTTTTGCTTTCATATTTGGTACACAATTTATTTATTTAATTGAGTTTAGTTCACTATCTTTTAATTATTGCATACTTTTTTTAGTAAATATTTTTATAAGAAAAAATATTAAATAATAATAGAACTCGATACAAATTTAATGGGATGTTACATGGTTCACATAATTCTAATTCACTTACCAAAATACATTGATTAATTGGTTAGGAACAAGGTTTTGAGATCCAGCCGAATTGACCGAAAAATCAGAAACCGATCTTCTGTCCATCTAGTTCAAAGAAAAATATAGTTGGTAAAAAATCTATTAGAAAATCGGCCGAATCGGAGGTTAACAGGTGAATCGATTAAACCGAACCCATTTTTAATGTAAAAAATTATTTCTTAAAATAATAATGTTATATTTTAAAGTTTTAATTATTCTATTAGTCCTTATAATTTCACTAAGTTTTTAATTAGGTCCCTATGCTTTTTTTTCCTTACAATGTTGTTCCTATCTTGTTTTTAATTCTATAATTAGGTCTCTATCATGACAAAAACGTCAGATTAATGAAATATATCATATTTAAATTGAAAATATTACAATAACTAATAGTTAATTACCTAAACATTACATCTCTCTGCATTTTAGAACGACAGAATAACACTATCACTCTTCTTTAACATACTTCGAACTCCCTGAAAATATGCGACTTTGATTCATGCAAGTTGAGAATATTTTAATAGAATATAGACTAGAAAGGTAAAGGAAAAAATATATCTAGACGCGTATAAATCTTACGTGAAGTGCACCGTACGAAAATAATAAAAAATCACACTTTATAAATATTTTCTTTTAACGTTTACTGTTAATAGGGACCTAATTAGAAATTTTAAAATGGTATAGAGATTTAATTGAAAGAGTAATAGTATATAAACTTAATTAAAATTTTGATAAAACTATAAGGACTAGCAGAATAATTTACATATTTTAAATTATTTTTAAATATATTTTAAAATATTTTATTATATATTTTAGTAAATTAGTATGACCATTATTGAACCAGTCACTTTACTAGTTCAATAAATGGTTCGATTCTCACACCCTTTATTAGGAGTTAGGACTATACATTAGAATAATTAACTCTAATTTATTTTCCTCATTATAGTGAGATGATCTACCACAACTCTTAGTTATTTAATATTTATCATAGAGAAATATTCGAGGAACAATAAAAATTAGCTTAAAGTAGCCTAATTTTCTTATCAATAATTCTCTAAACACACATTTTTATCAACCAAGTGGGAAACATGCGTTTTGGTTCACGCATTCCTTTTTCTTCTTTTCCTTCGCGTTTCTAGCTCTCACTCCAGTGACATATTTATTGCATATCCTCCTTCCTATTTTCCTCTTCTTCTTCCTCTCCTCCTCCTCCTCCTACGCCACCGCCGCCACCGTCGTCGTTCTTCTTCTTCTTCTTCGCGGCTCTCTCTCACGTAATTTCCTCTCTTTTCCACCTCCTCATCCCCTTTTTCTTCTTCTTCTTTGCTGCATTTTCCTCCTCCATCAAATGGACGAACAATTGAAGGTTCATCATTTTTGAATGTGTTTACATATTTTTTAGGTTTTGTTTTATTTGAATTTGAATGTTGTTTTTGTTCTTGTTGTTTGATTGTTTATTTTGAGGATTTATTGAATGTGCAAAATCCCGATCCATGTTTGTATTGGTTTTGAATTGGTTTGTTTGCTTTATTATTATTAAGTTTAAAAATTCAGTTCATTATGTTTAAAAATTCTGTTCGTTGTCTTTGATTTTTCTGTTCAATTGTTACTCTGTTTTTTGTAATTATTGTCCTTGTTGTTGGATTGTTTATTATGAGGTTCAATTCAATCTTTAAAATCTCCATTCATGTTATAAAATTGATTTCAATTGTTTTTAAAACTGAATATGTCAAATTAGGTTGTGGTTGAATTTGAATTTGTGAAATGTGTTTGATTGTTCATATTATTAAGTGTTACGTTTTGTTGTTCGTTATTCTTATAAGTTCTGATCATTTTGGTTACATATTCTGTTCAACGAAGTATTTATCATTTTTTTTTGGCTTTATTCTTGCAGTTTTTGTGTAAAGTTGATAAAGAGTACGTCCCCAAGGTTAGGATGACATTTGTATCATGTGCAGAAGCTAATGATTTTTACAAGGAGTATGCTAAATGAGCTGGATTTGCTTCTAAAATGAAGAGAACCATAAATCATTTTGAGCAGAATTTCAAAATAAAGTGAAGAGAACTCTGAACCATTTTGAACGGAATTTAAAAAATGAAGTGAACAGAATCCAGAACCATTTTGAACAAAATTTAAAATGAAGTTAACAGAATCCTGAACCATTTTGAACATAATTTAAAAAAACGAAGTGAACAGAACCCTGAACCATATTGAACAGAATTTAAAAATGAAGTGAACAGAACCCTGAACCATATTGAACAGAATTTAAAAATGAAGTGAATAGAACCCTGAACCCTAGACATTCAAAATGTTCGTTCTAATAATAATATTCTGTTTGATGGTTTTAAATTTTTTGTTCGTTCTAATAATAATATTCTTTTCGATGGTTTTAAATTTTCTATTCATTCTAATAATGTGTTTCTGTTCATTTTGCCTTTTTTATTCCTGCTCGTTTTTTTTTCTTCTCCTTCCTCCTCCTCTTACTGAAGAAGACAACTACCAAGAAGAAAAAGAAGAACGTAACATAAAAAGAGAAGGAGGAAGAAGAAGAAGAAAAGAAAGAGGCGGAGTACGAAGTGGAGGTGAGCGGAAATGGAAGTGGAGACGGTGAAGAAGAAGAAGAAGAAGCAACAATAGCGTTATGAGTGGACGTGCGTGATTGGATGCGAGAGTTTTGTGCATAGACACACGCGCACCTGTAGTGAGAGTTAGTAAGGTTTGCTCGTATGTGTATGTACACCTAGCAAAATTATTTTCTTATTTGATATATATATATATATTATTGTTAAAATAAATACGTTATAAACATATAATTATAAATGTTATATATATGAACATTAAATTAAATACGATAATTCTATGATTGTCTTTGTCGCATTACTCAAATAATATTGTAGTGTTAGCAATAATATACTTCGTTTATAAAGATTGTACGTTTTGTAACCAAATATACGATTCTTTGAATCTCAAATATGCATGATGGATACAATAAATTATGACAAACATTACATTCTTAATTAAAACATCATCTATATATAAACTGAAAAGGCTCCAATAAAACTGAACATAAGCTACCAAACGTTAATTGTTATAAGTATGCCAAACTTGATAGTACCTTCAGAAATTAATGAAGTAGTCCTTCTCCTATCATATTTATATGACTAACCAATTTTGGGAACCAGAAAGACAGTGCCACTCCGGTCAACAAAGACTCGAACTCTGTCGCACCTGAAATCGGTGGTGACTGATGATCCTTTTGGCACGGTTGTCGCCGTCACTCTTGGATTTTCCCTCATGATCGTTTGTACTGCTGCATTTCCATCCGTGCCAACCAGTTCTGGCCATGAGCTTTTACCTGCATGCAATTCCGGCTGCTTCTTAGATATTATGTGATAAATTTTAAGCCAACCACACCATTTTTTTCTTTCTTTCTTGGTTTAGTCTTATATTTAAACTAATATTAACTGACAAGTCACCAAAAAAAAAAAACAAAAAACTAATACTAACTGACTTCTTTTTTTTACACTGAAGATATTGCCAACAACATTCTCCATGTTATATATAATACATTTGTGTAATTTATAACTATAATAAATTATTCGAGTTTTTGTGTACTTCCGCTCAAAATCATTACTTAAAAAAATATATGTATTAAAAATTTAGAATAATGTTATTATATTATTTAATAAGTTTTTATTTTAAAAAATAAAAAATCTTACCAAAATATAAAAAAAGTATAACTTTAACAATGCTGGTATAGTTACTATATGGTCTCCATATATATACATATAAGAGAAGATAATATACATATAAGAGAACGAAGAGTGTAGGTTTTTTTTGTTGGTGACAACGAAGAGTGTAGTTTATTACAATAACAATGATATAATTAGATATATGTGTACCGAAAAAGTCTTTTTGAAAATAAAAAATTAAGAAATAAGAAAATAAAAATTTAATCACCACTCAATTTATTGGTTACCTTTGCAACTCGACATTTTGGCCTTTTGGTTTACCTGCAAAGTTTTGGTGAAGCAAGGTGGTAAGTGGTACTTATAGGAGATAGATTTCAAAGATATGGATATGGTATTGTTTATATGCAAATTTTGTATTTAACTTTGTCTTGTGAAAAAACTGCAAATGACATGCCGGCCTAGATTAATTTAGTTTGAGAATTTAAATGATTGCATTTGTTCATTATAACAAGAATGAACCAAATTGGGAATCAACAAGTAGGAATGGCCAAGACTCTTTGGCGGTTTGGCCGGCATTGTCGTCTGACTCAGACTATTATTGAATATTGATAGAAAATTAAATGGCCAATTCTGTAATATATGTAATTTTGGTATTGAATTTGTCGAATTCTTTTAGGTAAATATTAAGTTTAAATGTTATTTTGGTTCTTATAGTTTTATTGAAAATTAAAATTATGTCTAAGGTTTTCTTCTTTTAAATTAAGCCAACTATTTTTTTTTTTGGGACAATATTATGTTAATTATTTAACCACCACTTGTTCAAATTTCTTTTTGATAAACGTCCAAAAAATAAAACAAATTCCATTTTGATAGCCACAATAAAATGTTTCCAGATGTTTCTCATTCCACCAACGAGATGCAGCATTTTAATTAGCGCATGACCCAAGTTTACTACCAAAATTGTCCATGTTCAACGAAAAAGGCCAACCCAACCACTTAATCACGAGTTAAATATTAGAATGACCCCTAAAATTTGGGATTTTGAACAGAATGACCCCCGAAATTCATTTGTTATTAATTTGGCATCCCACTTTTACGGGTGTGGCTCCCATTGGCCCTTCCGTCCACTTCCGTCATTTTTTTGCTGAGCTGGCCGTTAAGTCGACACGTGGGACTGGAACGAAACGACGTCGTTTCTGGTCCGCACTAGGAGAGAGTGAAAACGACGTCGTATTGGTTGAGGAAGGTTACCATGACTCTTTCTCTTCTTCGTCTTCTTCGTTTCTTTCTCTTCTCCTTCGTGCTTGGTCTGTGGTCAATCAACTCCGACGGTGAAGGTGTCTTGATAAGGAGTGCGTTCTGGTGTGGGTGGAGAAGTGATGTCGACGCCCATTGACACAGAACCATGCTCTTCCGTCGAGGTATGTCCCAAAACCAAACCCATCCACCATGAGTGGCCTGTTATTGAATGCTTGGTAAAACAAGTTACCCTTGTTATTTTTTTTAATGCATATTGTGGTTAGTGTTGAATTTTGTGAGTTCTCCAATTTTAATTGTGATACATTCATTGCTTCACTAAGATTACTCAGCATGAGTGGGTTTGGCCTTTTATGGATCCTGTAGATGTTGAAGGTCTGCGACTTTACGACTATTGTGCCTTCTACCTATTTGATGATATGTTTCTTAGTGTCTAACTATGTTCTTAGCTGATGCTCTTTTTCCTTTAATCTATACTTTGTATTTTCAGTTTTCCCTGATTTTGATAGTGAAGCTAAAGGTGAAAACAACTAAATTTAATCATTTTTGTTGATTAATCACAGTTCTTAAATATTAGGGTGTTTGAGAAATCCCTTTCATCTATTCCTTATTAGTTTTGTTATTTTCTTTACAAAATTGTGAAGCCATCAAACACCAAAATTAAGAGAGGAATATCACTACAAAAAAAGTCGTTTGTTACCGTCGGATTTTATCTGAAAATTCGACGGCTGGATGTTTTTCGTCGGATTTTCCGTTGGAAAGGTACCCGACGGTAAACTGCTCGACGCAAATGATTTTCCGTCGGATTCTCGTTGTCCGACGCAAAACGTCAAAAAAAATTACGAGTAGAGCTTACCCTTTTCCGTCGGGCTACAATCCGACGCAAATTTATCCCACGCAATATCTGACGCAAATGTTTGCGACGAGTTACGGAGAATCCGACGAAAAGTCTGACGGTAATATGACTAGTGAGTGATGGATAATCCGATGGTAAATCTGACGGAAATAGACATAGGATTTTGAAAATGTGTAGCTTAAATATACACATACTATTCCAAAATAACACACCTAATTCGGACAATCCAAACAGCAAATAGCATAAATCAAAACAGAGGCAAATTCAAATTCAAATGCAGAATTAAATCAAATATCAAAGAAATCAAAATAAAAAAAATATCTAAAACAAACGTAGTCGTCGCAGTAATGAAAAAACAAGAAAACTAAATAAATACTAGCCTAGCTAAGCATCCTCATAGTCATCGTCGTCGTCGTCTCCCTCCGGATCGGGGTGTCGTGGCAGTGGACGAGGTGGCAAAGGTGGCGCGGTCGTAGAACCTGAACCAGCTGCAGTAGAGCTGCTCCCAAGGCGTAGGGGGCCGTAGTAGGCTGCCATCATACGCGACATTTCCTCCATGCGACGTAGATGATCCTCTGCCCGCGCATCCTTCTCCGCTAGGCTACTCTTCAGGCTCTTTACTTCGTCAATTTGTTGTTGCAGCAAATCGCCCTGACTCTGCAGGCTCTGCGTCAGGTTCTGGACCTGCTCTCTCAAGTCCACAACCTCCGGAGCGGGCGGACCTGTGTGACAACTGGATACAGATGCGGATGAACCTGCATAGCCGGATCTGCGCAGTGATGAGGCGAAAAAACCTCCAGCCCCGTAAACCCGGTTCTTGTATGGCTCAGACAGAGTCTGACGCTACACAATGTCCGGGTCAACTGTGGCAGCACTCTCATCACCCTCTTCTTGAGCCTGTTGGATGGCTTCGTCCAGGTTGGCAGAGAACTTGGTCTAAAGAAAATAACATGAAGGTATAAGCAGGGAGTACGTATAATAGTTACAAATTTAAATGAAGCAAAACATACGTACCAGCAAGTCTTCGGCGCGCTTCTCCACAATGGACCTGTCACGCTTGCGTGTGTGGGTCTCCCTGAAGACTTCGACATCTGTGGGCGGGCGATCCAATGATCTCGTCTACACACAAGGTTCAACATCTTATGTTAGGTCTACCATGCATGATATATTTGAGTGAATACAATGAAGTTATGAAATTATTAAGTAAGAAAACAT
>JASCZI010241817.1:63561-86480 GCA_036250425.1 Stylosanthes scabra | reverse complement strand
ATATATATATATATATATATATATATATATATATATGTATAAAATATAATATAATATAATATAATATAATATAATATATATAATGGATAGATAATGCATAATACAAACTTTTATATATATTAAAATTTGATAATTTAATTTATCATCCAATTTTTACAGTAAAACATTTTATGTGAAGACAATTTTAAAATCATCATAGTAATATTTATCTTATTTGGATGATGATTTATTTTTATTTAAAATCGTGAATGATTACTTGATTGTATTTAAATAATCAACCATGCTAGGTAATCAATAAAAATTCAACCAACATCGGCCAACAACTTAAATTGGATGTTCTATTTTTTTATGTTTCGGATGTTTATAAGTTTCGGATGTTTTATTTCTAAAAAAAATATAAAGTTGGCTGAAGTTGCTTAAGGTTTCGGATGTTCTATAGCTTCAATTATGGATGTTCTATAAACAGTAGTTCGAATATTTTATTTTTTGTTGATTGATTTGTTGGTTAGAAAATTATTGGTGACCTATACTTTTCCTTAAATAATTACTTATTTAAGAACTTTCCCAGAATATTGTTGGCAACTTTTTTCTAAAGGTTGGCCTAGTAATTTTGGTTACTTTTTAGGGTAAGAATAATGCTAGAAACGTTAGGGGATTCATAGAAAACATAGGAAAATAGTGAATGATAAAAGAAGAAAGAAAAAAAATAAAAAAATAATATTAACTATCTATTATCTTTCTAATATTGGCTTCGGAAGAGGTAAACAAACACGTCTTCCGTAAGCCTGAAGGCTGAAATCTTGCTCGCACTTCTAAAACGATGTCGTTAAATAATTGTTATTGATGTTGACTTTTCTTTTATTTGTTCCCTTTTCTTTTTAATTAAAAAATACATGGTTAAGTACCTGTACCCTGAACCCTCGTCACTCTGACTAGCACTTCACTGCTTCACTCTAACATCACAACACCAACACCACTCTCCACTCACTCCATCCCTCTTCACCGCCGCCGAAGGTGGTTTCCTCTGCCTTTTATCTCCTCTTTCGGCCTCTCTTCGCCATTACTCGCCACTTCTGTGGCACTCTACACACTCGAATTAATATAAAAAATTCAAAATCCCTTGGACGTCTAGCACCGATCATGGACGAAGAAGAGAATCCTCATTCTCCTTCTCAACCTCTTCCCGACAATGACGAACATTCTAGAACGAACCGCATCATTTCTAACCTCAAAGACTCTCTCTTGTCTCAGCTCGCTGAATCCAACCCCTCCCTCTCCCTCCATACACGCCATGTTTCCTCCCTCATACAGCAGCGTCTCATGAAGCTTTTTCCTTCTTTCCACACCCCCACGCACCCTCCTTATGCATTGGTACCTCCTTTACCCTAATTATCTCATAATTTTCAATCTTTCTTTTTTTTTTTTTTAATCATTGTATGTCTTCTTGTCTTTGGAATTGAATGATCATAAATTCATAATGTATGTTCTGTTCTTCTTTCGATTTTAATTTTGTGCCCCCTTTTTGTGCTTGTGTTTAGATGATACATAGGGCAATATCGGAGCTAAATGAGAATAAGGGGTCCACTGAGGAAGCAATTTCAAATTTCATTGTGAAGGAGTATGAGGATTTGCCATGGGCACATAAGAAGATTTTGAGTATTCAATTGGAGAAGCTTTGCCAGGATGAGGAAATTTTGTGTAATGGGGGTGGGAGGTATGTGCTACAGGCTGATGGTGATGGTGATCCAATTGGTGGTGATGCGAAGGGGAGAGAAGAATCTAAGAATAAGAGGAAGAAAAAGAAAGCAAAGAAGAGAAATCAGCATAGCATGGATGGAGGTGGAGAGAGAAAGAGGAAAAGAGTAAAAATCTGCGATGAAGTTGAGAAGAGTGATGAGCTGAAAGTGGGAAGAGATAAGGCACAACATCAGGTGTATAATTTAGGTGATGTTAGGACTGATCGGCCAATTAGTGTGGTGAAGTGTGGTGAAAGGTTTGGAGAGCAGAATAAGTCACAAGGGGCTGGGGTTGTAGAACGATATGTTGAAGCAAAGCCTCTGGCGCCGGAGTCACAAGTTCAGGTATTATGGTGTTTCTATCTTTTTTGGTATTTGATGTTGGTACTTGATAGTTTTCATTCATGTGGTGGAGATGTTAGTTGTTAGTGCCCTTCAATTGGAGTTGTTTATATCCAAGAATTTGCTTGATTAGAGAGTTTTAGGAAAGCTTTTTATAAAGCAAGTTTCGTATCTTTCCCTGTTACAATATTGGGATTTGCTAAGCTTTCGTTTAATCTAGAAAAGTCAAATTATTTAATAATGTGTACTTGGAGTTAAATTTGATGACATTTGAAGCTTTCCTATACAGGACGGCATTGGGGAACAAGTGAGCACAGATGTGGATGCGGTCAAGACCCCAGAGGCCCAGAGCTTAAGAGTATGTATTTGATCAATTAGCATTTTCTTTCCTATACATCTATGCCTTTCTTTCTGTTTTCACGGGAAGCGTAGTTCTATAAAGTTTCCACTCTGCCCAGAGTTTTTGATAGGGTGGGATCCTCTAAAGTGGAGAATCCTTTACGTTAATATTTTGGCCTTACTGAAGCCATGAACCTTTGTTTCTTAAATTGTTCAGAGAATTGTAATCTTAATACTTATTTTTTGCGCTATGTAACTATGGGCATGATGATATGCTTCTAATGTTTGTTACCAACACCAGGATCCCATAGTGCACCCAGAAACAATTTGTCCATCCCTCCCAACTGCGCTGAATGTTTACCAGAAGCCACTTGATCTTACAGTTTCAGAGTGTGTACTGTCGGAAGGGATAGAATTATCACCAACACGATTGAAACGACAAATGTCTTCTTTGGATGTTCCTGAACAAAAGCAAGATGGGAACTCAGTATCTGGTGATCCTGAGAAGCATTCTCCAAAGCACCAACGCAGAGGGAGGCTCCTGAGATCTAAGCCAATTGCAAACAATCAAGAGGAGTCCTTTTTACCCTTACGTGACGTTATTCATGATGCACAAAATCCCAAGGTAAATAAAATCAAGAAGCAGTGGCAGTCATCTCCTCAAGTTAAAGTTCCATGTCAAGAGGAACCAACAATGTTGAAAAACAAAGCTATGTTACAGAATAAGAAAGAAAACAACGCTATGTTAGCTCCTGAGGATGTTCATAATGATCAGCTGCAGGATGGCAATCAAGGATATGAGAATCCAATGTCTGGGAACGCTGAGAATCATCCAGTCAAGCGTCTCAGAGGAAGGCCCCCTAAGTCGGAGACTGATGCAAGCAACCCAAGGGAGTATAGTAGTGGTAGAGGTAGAGGCAGAGGCAGAGGCAGAGGTAGTGGTCCTGGTCGTGGTAGAGGTCGAGGACGTGGAAGGCCTCGTAAAATATATCATGATGCAAACCATTCTGAGCTGCAATTGCAAATGCAGGATCAAGATCATCAGTTACAAAAAGAAGATCAAGATCAGCAGAACTCTCAGCGTAGAGGTCGTGGAAGGCCACGCAAAATTTATCCAGTTGCAAACCATTCTGAACAGAAACTGCAATTGAAAAAGGAGGATCAAGATAACCAGTTTCAGGAAGATGATCAAGATCTGGAGTTGCAAAAATACCAAGATCAGCAGAATTCTAGGGGTAGGGGTAGGGGCAGGGGCAGGGGTAGGGGTAGGGGTAGCAGTAATGGTAGAGGTAGAGGTAGAGGCAAGGGTAGTGGTAGGGGGAGAGGGAGGCCTCGGAAAATAAATATAGACACAAACACAAACCAATGTCAGGAGCAGTTACAGCCACAAGATCATGCTGAAGGTCTGGTTAACTTAGATAATCCAATTGGGGACGATAACCAAAGTTTGCAGCAGGAACAACAACTTCATGGTCAGCAGCAACAAGAGCAAGATCAAGGTTTGGGTTCAGAATCAAAGCCTGAATCAGGAGAGGCCTCTAAATCTGATGTGGAATACCAACCAGAGCCACCAGTTGAGACTCAATCACAAACACCTCAACCTCAGGATAATAGTGCCTCTTAAACCAGATCCAAGGTGGCCCTGGTGGTTCCTCCTTTTTTGCTTGACAAACCAGATCCTGATTGATTTTGCATGTGAATGGAAGTTTTGAATATGAAGTTAACTTAGAAGTTAGAACTTATAAGTAACTTTCTCGAGGGATTTGGAGTTTGTCATTCTTGTAGCTGCACCTTATTCCCATAATACATATATTTCGCTCACAGTTTATTTCAATAATTTTGTTCAGTGTTTCTTCCTTTTGTGTGTAACCTATTCACATGCTGGATTGTTGATTGAATATATACCCAAATTAGTCCCTAAAGAATTCTGAAGTGAACATTTTAGTCCCTAACAAAATTTAATTATCGGATTAGTCCCTAACATTAGTAAATGTCAGACACTTTGGTCCCTAACAAAATTAATTACCAAATTAGTCCTCAACGTTAGTGGACATCAGACACTTTAGTCCTTTCTTTATCTTCTCTGTCAACCACTGACAGTCCGATTCGACATGATACATGAAGCTACTTGGTCCCTCTAAAGCTTAACTTAATGTGTGACTAAGCAGCTTCACGTGTCATGTTTTATTGGATCGTTAATGGTTGACGAAGAAGATAAAGGAAGGACTAAAGTGTTTGACGTCTACTAACGTTGGGGACTAATTTGATAATTAATTTTGTTAGGGATCAAAGTGTCTGACATTTACTAACGTTGGGGACTAATCCGGTAATTAATTTTTGTTAGAGACCAAAACGTCCATTTTAAAATTCTTTAGGGACTAATTTGGGTATATACTCTTGTTGATTTCTATAGAAACAAAACAAACGTTAATTGGTCATATTATTATCATAGGTGCAAATTGATTGATGTATTATGATCATGCAAAAAGCAATAAATGTTTTGTGCTTGCAGAGAAGTTATTCTTGTATTTCATTTTTGGTGATAACGCTGCTGCGCCGTATTTGAAACATGCTCCCTTAGGCCATACCAGATAAAATTAAAGGTGCAGCGTGTCATTTGTGGGGTGGAGAAATTGTTATTTTTTTAAATAAGAGTATTATTTTGGAAGGGAAAAAAATTTAAACATTTTTAATCAAATTAACTGACAAAAAATATTAATAAAGTGTTGTCTTCAAATATACCGGCAACCGTTGATTTAATTTTATATATATATATATATATATATATATATCAAAATATACTGCTATACGATATAATTTTCCTATACTATAAGCTATAGGATATATCAGTAGATAGGGGGATACTACTTTGAATAATTAAGTATTAAATAAAAAAAAAAACATATATAAAACGTGTTAGATATAACATTTCTCAGATAAAATCGATGCAGTTATGTCTAAGGTTGAACACCAAGGCACCAACTGATATATCAGGTTGAAGGGGGAAAAAAGAAAATGATTTCACTTTCTTTTGCATCTGATGCTGACACGTAGGTAGATAATCTAGGAGCAGATGCAGATCCATCACTGAAAAAGTCAAACACTCAAACAAGGTAAAAGAATAGCCTTGCACTACTCCTTTTTTTCTGAACAGTTGCAGAGTCAAGAGCACAAAGCAAATGGAGTCAACAACCCCCAACTTCATCATCAAGACCCTTATCTTCTATTCCTTACTCATAATCCCAGCTTCTTCAACTCCAAACAATCCATTCCCAAAAGAAGCTCTTCCCACCAAATCTGGTTACCTCCCAGTAAGTACCACTTCTACCTCTGCTATCTTCTATGCTTTCTATGAAGCTCAGAACTCAACTTTACCTCTCTCCCAAACCCCACTTCTCATTTGGCTCCAAGGTGGCCCTGGCTGCTCCTCCATGATTGGCAACTTCTATGAGCTTGGACCATGGACTCTTAGTGATGAATCACCCCTCATACTTCACCCTAACCCTGGTGCTTGGAACAGGATCTTTGGGCTCCTCTTTCTTGATAACCCCATTGGTTCTGGATTCAGTGTTGCAGCAACCACACAAGACATCCCAACTGATGAAAGCGGTGTTGCAAAGCATCTCTTTTCTGCTATAACAAGGTTTGTTGAGCTTGATCCTGTTTTCAAGAACCGTCCTATTTATATTACTGGGGAAAGTTATGCTGGGAAGTATGTTCCTGCTATTGGATACTATATATTGAAGGCGAATTCGCAGTTGCAGGGTTCTAAGAGAGTGAATTTGGCTGGTTTGGCTATTGGAGATGGGTTGACTGACCCTGTTACACAAGTGGTTACTCATGCTGTTAATGCTTATTATATTGGTTTGATCAATGATAGGCAGAGGGATGAGTTGGAGAAGCTTCAATTGGAAGCAGTTAGGTTAGCTCAGATTGGGAATTGGAGTGCTGCAACTGATGCAAGGAATGTGGTTCTTCGAAAATTGAGGAATGTGACAGGGTTGGCTACTTTGTATGATTACACAAGGAAAGCGCCCTATGGCGATGATGTAGTTGATAAATTCTTGAACAATGTGGAAGCCAAGAAGGCCTTAGGGGTGAAGAATGAGTCACTTGTGTTTGAAGGATGCAGCGACTTGGTTGGCGCCGTTTTACATGCTGATGTGATGAAGAGTGTGAAGTACATGGTAGAGGAATTGTTGAAGAACACTAGGGTGTTGTTATATCAAGGTCAGTATGATATTCAGGATGGAGTGGTTCAAGTCGAGGCGTGGGTGAAGACAATGAAATGGGAAGGGATTGAGGATTATCTGAATGCAGAGAGGAAGATATGGAAGGTGAATGGAGAGCTTGCTGGTTATGTCCAACAATGGAAGTCACTCACTAATGTTGTGGTGTTAGGGGCAGGGCATCTTTTACCTACTGATCAACCTGTGGGATCTCAAGCAATGATTGAAGATTGGGTCCTTCAAAAGGGTTTGTTTGAAAGTTTGCAACATCATGAAGATATAAGTAGGAATTCATTGTGATTGAAGTATAGAACTTGAACCATAAGTGTTGTAATTTCATTACTAAATTCCTCTTAGTTCTTGGAAAACTTTTACTTCTTTATGTACCAATAAAAAATAAAAGTTTCTCTTTGTGATTTAAGTTACCTAAATCGGTACTGAATTTCTTGTTGGCTTAGTGTTATGCTTCTACACTATAATTGATATAAATAATGTTTTAGTCATATTGCTGAAACTGGTTGATTGCTTGAAACTTTGATTATGCACTTGCTTGAAAATCTTTCCGTTCACTATGTAATGTGATTTCTTAATTTAAATTTGACAATAATGATCTGAATTCTGGTTGATATTTATAGACGAATGGAATTTCAAACTGCATCTAATTTTCCGAGAAATTGTTCATTCTCCATGAACAATACCAGAACCGAGTTTCATCTTCCAATATATTATAAACCAACACTTCCTCTTTCAAAAAAAAATTGAAAGAGAATTCAACGAAAGTACAATTGTTGTCGGTAATAAGATCTTTAGAGAACTATCACCACAAAAGTTAGCTCATATGATAGAAGAGCTCAAGGCTTTATAAAACTCTTTTTCAAGTGTTTGTAAAACTCATAACATAGCACCTCCTTAAGAGCTGGCGACCCGAAAGCTCCATTCTACGATACTTCACTTGTGGGATTTCACTCGGGCTTTTGCCAGTCAAAACCATCTGCTAGTAAGAATCTTTCGTAGCTAGTGCTTTCCGATTAGTCGATTCGCAGTAAAAGTATCATTTGATACAAATTAATATTAATTGAGACAAAGAATTATCAAAAAAAGAATAATCACTTACAAAATGCTAAAAGAAAAAAAACTAGATTTCATTCATTTTCAAATTTCTTAAATTATCACAACTTAATATTATTTAATCAATAATACTACACATCCAAGCATTTACCCCTCCAAATCTAACCAAGTGATTTTTCCCCACTCTCACAAACTGCACGCGCTATCACTCTCCCAAAATTAAAAAACGTGCGTTCACTATAGCAGTAGCAACTCCTTCTTCTTCTAGCTTGTTTGAATGCCATTATTTGGCTAAAAAAATATCTTTTTTTTATTAGAAAATATCTTTTTATGTTTTTTAGTGTGTTTGGGTAATTTCTAATAGTAAAAGTAAAAGTACTAGTAAAATTAAAAAAAAACATCTTTTTTTTTTTTCAGAAGATGTTTATTACATCTTTTTTTAAAAGATCTTTTTTACTAAAAAAAAAAATGTTTTTAACATAATAAATGAATAAAAAAGGTACTTTTAAATTGTTGTACCCAAACATAATGATAAATAAAAAGATATTATTATATGAGATATCAAAACATAAAATTACTTTTACTTTTATAAAAGATCTTTAAAAAAAAAAGATAGCTCGAAAAAAGATCTTTTGCGAGAAGCTCGCCCAAACAAGCCCTTCTTCTTTATTGCAGCAACCACCGTCGTCGTTACTGCAGCCGTACCATTGTCGTTGTAGCCATCATCGTCATCGTCATCTCTTCTTCTTCCTCTTCATCGTCATCTTTGTTGTCGTCGTCGTCGTCATCATCATCTTCTTCTTCTTCCCATGCTACGTTGTTATTGTTGTTGTTGTTGTTGATGATCATGATCATGATGATGATGAAAAATTGAATTGAATTTTTATGAAAAACAGAAATGAATTTTCATATAAAACAGAAACGAATTTGCATATAAAACAAAAAATGATTTTCATATAAAAACTAAATTGGATTTTCACGAAAACATAAACGGATTTTGATGAAAAATAGAAACGCATTTTCATATAAAACAGAAACATATTTTCATATAAAAATTAAATTGAATTTTCACAAAAATAGAAACGGATTTGCATGAAAAACAGAAATGGGTTTGCATGAAAACAGAAACGGATTTGGCGATGAACCCACGCCTAGGCGTGGTCTTGTTTAGCTCAAGGGTGATGTTGTTCACGCCCAGGCGTGACTTTGGGTCACGAAAACATAAATGAATTTTGAATGAAAATAAAAACGAATTTTGAATTAAAACAAAAACGAATTTTTATATATGAAAATTGAATTGGATTTTCACGAAAACAGAGATGGATTTTGAATAAAAGTAGAAACGAATTTTGAATGAAACAAAAACTGATTTTCTTATATAAAAACTGAATTGGATTTTCAACAACACTCACATTGATCCAAAATCAATCCTAATTTACATTGATTCATATTCATTCACATTCATACAGTTACAATATCAAAACACACAAATCAATATTTTAGTCTTCATCATCATCGTCTTCTTCTTCTTCTTCTCCTCCTCCTCCTCCTGTTGTTGCTGCTACTCCTCCACCTCCTCCTGCCGCTGCTGCTGCTCCTCCACCACGTCCTCTTCCTCCTCATCATCCTTCTTTCTCTTCATCTTCTTGCCACTGTCATGATTGTCGTTGTCGTCGTCGTCGCCGTTGCCGTTGTTGTCGTGGTCATCATCATCGTCGTTGTCATCATCGTTCTCCTCCGCTTCTTAACATGTTGAACAGAAAAAAAAATAATGTAGTTGGACTTGGTTGGCAAAATCACTTGATTATGTATAATTATTTATAATGTAATTGTCTAATTTAATTGCATCATAGACTTAATAAAACTAATCATAACGAAATATTTTAAGAGATATATTATAAATAATTATTCATGAATATTGCTACATAATCAGCATAATATATTATTTCAATTCTAGCCATTAAATAATTATCAAGTAATATATTAATTTTGATACACTAACAGTATAAAGATTTTTATACAGTCATTTAATTAGATTTATACATTTATATGATTTTAGAAGTAGTAAATTTGAAAATTAATTACTTTTGATAATGCGATAACACCTTATTAAATATATGTATAAAACTCTTTTATTGTCGATGAAAATTAAATTCATATATTATGTATGACTAAAAAAATTCAAATGCACAAAACTTTTCAAAATTATTTATATTCCTTCCTCCCCTTATCATTTTCTTTTCGGTATAAGAGAGAGCATAAAGCCTTCCCTTATCAATTTCTTGTTAAAAAAATATTATATCCTCGTAATTACAGATTTTTTTAATTAAAAAAATTATAGATTTTTTAGTAAAAAAAATTATAGATTTTTGGTAAAAAGACATATTCGTCCTTGATGTTTTAAAAATTCGACAAAATTAACCCCGACAAATGGAAAATACCTCCAAGTCCCTGACCGTGTTGAGAAGTGGACTGATTGGTCCCTTCATTAGTCTTGAGCTAGAAAACATAACGGTATTGGCTGAGGTGACACGAACGGAGACGTGATGGCACAAACGGAGCCAGGAAGCTTGTTGCTAGCGTGGAAGGGAAGTGAGTAAAGGGAGTGCAAAACGACGTCGCTACGGGTCTCCCCTTCCCTGTGTCTTCCACATAAACCCTTCTCCTCTTCCACAAACTACGGTTAGATAGACCATGTTTGCATGTCGGTGATAGCTTTAAACCATCAATGGAGTAGGATTTGAAGCTTGTGATTTATGCTACATGTTGTA
Source organism: Stylosanthes scabra (assembly GCA_036250425.1). NCBI lineage: Eukaryota > Viridiplantae > Streptophyta > Magnoliopsida > Fabales > Fabaceae > Stylosanthes > Stylosanthes scabra. Next base: position 75,995 of record JASCZI010241817.1, on the reverse strand, counting down.
TTAGGGTTTTGCTTGTTTGAGCGATTTGGGTTTTCACCCAAATTCGCCCACTACTTAACACCACAAGAATTTTTTGTGCTATGGCAACTGGGTACCTATTTCTCTGTGTTTTTACCTTTTTTCTCCTTTCAATTTTTATGGTTGCGTGGTAATAATTAAGTACTTCTTTCTAAAACTTTTGGTAACTTGCTGGTTTTTTAAGGGTGCAAGAAGTTCTTCCACCACCCCTTATTCAACTTCATCCCACCTTCCTTGTTTGATGGAGCTACAAGGTTACTTGCTCTCATTCATTGGGGTTTTTATTTTCATGGGATTCTTGTTATGCATTCTATCTATTTGTTTCATTGCTCCTTGACCTTGCTATGATAAATACAATACCATGTGATAAAGTGGCATCTTTTTTTTTTTTAGTTATTTATTTATGTGTGGCTGAAGGTTGTATATCTCCAATAACTGTCCGTATGCATAGCGTGTATGGATCACCCGTAACTGTAAGGTAGTTAATAAGATCTCCATTTTCATATTGTTCTTGATATCATTGGAGAACATTTCAAATAGATTTAGTGTTTTTGTTACAGTACTAGTAGATAACATTATTGCCTGGTTTTTCATATTTGTTTGGAAGCAGGGATTGCAGGACAAGATACAATTGGTTCCTATTGATTTAAAAGATAGGCCTTTCTGGTATAAAGACAAAGTCTACCCTCCCAACAAGGTCATATGATACTCATCTTTATATATGTATTTGCAAATTGCAAGTTACATTCTGATCATGATGTTTTGATGTCAAGTGAAATCCAGGTTCCATGATTTTTGTTTTCAGGTCTGAAAACAAAACTGCTTGATAAACAGGGTCTTGCTTGAAAGTTAAAAGAAACGCTTCCTGGTACCATGAAGACTCAACTCTACTCAATTCCTAACATGTGAATATACAAGGCTTTTTATATTGACGTGCTTCCAATTTTTACCTGTAGGCCAATCTATGGAATTCCAATTTCCAGGATTAGGGATTCCCAATTTCGCCAAAATTACGTCGTTTCCTTTACAAGGTATGAGGCAAGCTTCCACTCTGTGCCACCACGTCTCCGTTTCATGCCACCTCAGCCAATGCCGTTTATGTTTTCTAGCTCAAGACCAACGGAGGGACCGGTCAGTCCACTTCTCAACAGTCAACACGGTCAAGGACTTGGAGGGTATTTTTCATTTGTCGGGGTTAATTTTGTTCAATTTTTAAAACGTCGAGGATGAATATGTCTTTTTCCCTAGATTTTTTTTTTCAAGTATGGGCCCTAACATGTTGCATCTTTTACCGTAATAAAAATTGTTTACTTTCGGACAAAATTGTACCACAAACTCCGTACCCCATTAGCACATGTTAGCAGCAGTGTGCTTCATTTAGCTTGAGTGGTGTGTCTTTTTTTTGAAAGCAAAAAAAATGGGGGTGTGTTAGTGTGTATTGTATTCGATTAGTGCGCTTTGGGTCTCTTTGCGGGTCTCCGTCCTTCCCATCTCCCATTCCTAAAAAAAGAAATTTCAATTCGCCATTGACTAATTGTTAATTTCCTAGGTTAAAAGATGCCATAAAAAAATATTTGGAGTCTTACTTCATAAATTTAATGATCTTATTAATTTTTATATAAACTTTTTATTTAATCTTTTTTATATATTTTTATATTTTTAATATTTTTAAAAAATAACATGATTAAATTTTTTTTATTTTTTAAGTATTAGAAAAATAATTATACTAATAAATTAGAATTTTTTATCACAACTCAAAAAAAAAAAAAATCAGTTATGAGGCTATAAATATTAAAGATGAAGCTACCTAATTTATCTACTATAGTAATTACTCTTCAACATTTCCACCTTCAACAAAGATCCCAAAGGCGATCCTCAAATAGAGTATTCAAAGAGGTATATTTTTTTTTGGTGACAATTCAAAGAGGTATATATCTGACCTCCTTCCCAAATGAAAAGAAAGCTGTGATAAAATACCCCACGCCGGTCCACTAACAGCTTGTTTGTTTCAAAGGAAAAAGAGAAGAAAGAAAATTAGGGAAGAGAAAACCAAAAAAAAAATTATTTTCCTTTATTTGGTTAGCCAAGAAAATAAGAAGGAAAAGAAAAAAACTCAAGGGCCCCACATTAAAACTTTTCTCACCACATGGGAGGCGAGAATTTGTGGTAAAATTTTAAGACAAGTTAGTTATTTAAGTCATATACATTCATAATTTTTTCATGGAACTTTGTTTAATGGTGAAAGCATAATTTTAGATAATAATTTAATTATTGAATATATAAATTACGAATGATAATTTATATAACTTTTAAATGATAATTTAATTATTAACTTTCTAATGGCTCCGTAACGTTGTTTTCATAACACCGCTAATATATATATATATATATATATAAAAGAATAAATCTATGTGTACTATTATACACACCATTTAGTAACACAGAAAAATGTGAACATTAGCATAAAAATTTATATTTTTCTGTGCTAATATTTATATTTTTTTATATTACTAAATGGTATATATAAGTATGTACAAAGATACATCTAATATTAACAAAAAATTTTATACAATACAGATTTTGCATCGTATATTTTATAAAAATTAAAATAATATACAAATATAAATTTTCACATCTCTCATATAAAATTTATATAGGTAAGGTATAAGTTTCCAGAATCAAATTAATAGTTAAAAGAAAAACTAAAAAACTAACTTTAGCTTTCTGTTTCGCCTATATATGTATCTAGTTTTTCCTAAATTATTAGACTCATAAAGCATAACTGCATAAGGACGATGACGGAGCCCACCTTCTTCTTTATCTCCATTGCTATTTCCATCAGCTTCTGCTTCATCATTCAAACCCATGTCTTAGCTTCTTCTAACTCTAACAATAATCCATTCCCCAAAGAAGCTCACCCCACAAAAACTGGTTACCTTCCAGTAAGTACCACTTCTTCCTCTGCAATGTTCTATTATTTCTATGAAGCTCAGAACTCAACCTTACCTCTCTCTCAAACCCCACTTCTCATTTGGCTCCAAGGTGGACCTGGCACCTCCTCCATGCTCGGCAACCTCTATGAGGTTGGACCATGGACTTTCTCTGAAAAGTCCTTCACTTTTCGACCCAACTCCGGTGCATGGAACAGACTCTTTGGCCTTCTTTTTCTCGACAACCCCATTGGTACTGGATTTAGTGTTGCTGCATCACAAAACGAAATCCCAACAGATCAAAATGGTGTTGCCAAACACCTCTTTGCTGCCATAACAACGTTTCTTAAGCTTCACCCTGAATTCAAACATCGCCCCATTTACATTTCTGGAGAAAGCTATGGTGGAAAGTATATCGTCTCAATTGGGTACTATATATTGAAGGAGAATGAAGGGTTGAGTGATTCTGGAAGAGTGAATTTGGTTGGTGTTACCATTGGTAATGGGGCAACAGATCCGGAGACACAAACACTTACTCATGCTATCACTGCTTATCATGCTGGTTTGATCAATGATAAGCAGAAGGAGGAGTTGGAGAAGATTCAGATGGAAGCAGTTACTTTGGCACAGAATTTGAAATGGAGTGAAGCGGCAGATGCACAGACCAAAGCATTGACGAATCTGCAAGAAATGACAGGGTTGGCTACTTGCTATGATTACACAAGGAAAGATCATCCTTATCATTACAAAGATTGGATGACTGAGTTGTTGAACATGGCTGAGGTGAAGAAGACACTGGGAGTGAACGAATCTCTTGTCTGGGTGTACCATAACAGTGATGTTAGAGCTGCAATGTATGCTGATTTGATGAAGAGTGTGAAGTTCAAGGTGGAAGAGTTGTTGAGGAGCAACAGTATTAGGGTGTTGTTGTACCAAGGTCAATGGGATTTGCTTGATGGTCCTGTGCAAGTTGAGGCATGGGTGAAGACTATGGAATGGGAAGGGATTGTGGAATATCTGAATGCAGAGAGGAAGATATGGAAGGTGAATGGAGAGTTTGCTGGGTATGTCCAACAATGGAAGTCACTCACCAATGTTGTTGTCTTGGGTGGTGGCCATTTTCTTCCTGCTGACCAGCCTATCAATGCTCAAGCTATGATCGAAGACTGGATATTTCAAAGGGGTATTTTTGGAAATTCATCTTCTTTTGGTTTTATGTGACCAATGAATGAGTGCAAATATACCATGTACTATACTGATGTATTTGGACACCAAAAAAAAAATACTAAAGTATTCAGTGGAAGGTAAATGAGTAAATTCAGTGTAGCTTTTGATTTCCCTCTAATAAATTGGCCTATAAAAAATCATCATGTAGGAATGTAGGAATAGGATAAAGCTTCTAACCGTAAAATTTTTTAATGGTTGACTATTTTTTTCCCAAGGTATCTCAAATTTCACTTATTGAAAACTAATCATTCCGAGGTATGAGCTTTATTTAAGAGTTTGTCGTCGCTAATCACTAGTTATTATATGTATAAGGCGGGATTCGAACTCCGATACTTTAAACAGACTAATGAGCTAATCACTTGTTGCTACATACACAAGGTGAAATTCGAACTATCGACATTTACTTAAACGAATTAATGAGCTAACTGCTAGAACAACCAAATTAATTACCGCTGAATACTCTTTATTCCTGAATACTCTTTATTCCATGTAAAATTTGCATTTTTCTTTCTCTTTAGCACTGGCCATTAAAATGTTGTAATTGTTTTTGTCAATGTAAAATTCGAAATTTATTATCATGCCAAAATTTCTCCCTTTAATATTAAGAAAACAATAAAGCTAGCTGATCAAGTGGTTTTGTGTAATCAAGTGGTTAGCCAACCTTTTAACCTCACGTGCGCTCATCCCTTAATATAACGTTAACCAAGTGCTTCAACCAAATAAATAACTAAACAAATCTTTTTCTTTCCGTTTTTCATCTTCTTAGCTTGATTTGCGTCATTTATTGTCGTTTTCGTTTTCCTCTGTTACTAGATTTTAATCTGGAACTTCCATCGTCAGTTTCTTCTTTATTTTCTGTTATTAGAAGAAGAAGAAGAAGATGATGATGATGATGATGCAAATGCAGACGTGAAAGAATGAAGGAAAGAAAGAAAAAGAAGAAGTAGAAGAAGATGCAGATGCAGACTTAGAAGAAGGAATGAAGAAGAAGAAGAATTATTTATTTTTGCGCATTATTGCTTTATGTTTCTGCGCAATATTGCTTTCCATTTCTACTCATTATGACTTTCAGTTTCTGCGCAATGGTGCTTTCTATTTCTGCACATTATTGATTTCTGCGCAATGCTGCTTTCTATTTCTACACAATAACAATAACAGCAGCAACAACAACAAAACAACAACAACATCAACATCAATATAAAATAGAGAAGAAGAAGAAGAAGAAGAAGAAAGGAATGAAAGAAGAGGAAGAAGGAGTAGAAGAAGATGTAGATGCAGACTTCGAAGAAGGAAGGAAAAAAGAAGAATATTTTACTTCTGCGCATTATTGCTTTCGGTTTCTGCACAATGTTGCTTTCTATTTTTGCGCATTATTGCTTTTTGTTTCTTCGCAATATTGCTTTATATTTCTGCGCATTATTGCTTTCTGTTTCTGCACAATGTTGCTTTTTATTTCTGCGCATTATTGCTTCATATTTCTCTACAGCAACAACAACAGCAATAGCAACAACAACAACAACATCAACATAAAACAAAGAAGGAGGAGGAGGAGGAGGGGGAGGAGGAGGACGACGAAGACGACGATGGAGGATGAAGAAGACGACAATGACGAAGGAGGACGACAATGAATTGAAGGTTCTGGAAGAGCGGTGGTGAGAATACTAGTGAGAGTACGTTTCAGAAAGTAGCCTCTCCCAGTGCGTGTAAACACGCGCTCCTTAATGAGAGTGGTGGTGATTTTTGTAGATTACTTGGTTTAGTAAATCACTCGTTCAAATAGCAAGATTGTTAAGAAAATAACTATCCTTTAAATATTAAGAAAATAAGTAAATACTTAATGGTCTTATTTATTGTCACGTCAAAATTTAGATTTTTTTGTTTTATCTCACGTGATGCATGCTCAAATTCAGGACATTTTACAATAAAAAATTAAAAAATGTCATATGAGCTAAAAGAAGTAAATAACAACAATTTATTTTAGAGTATGTTGATTTAGCTTTTATTTTATTAAAGCAAAATTTGAACAAAAGATGTCATTTTCTTTTTCACACACAAAAATGTTTTTTTAATAAAATAAAAGCTAAATCAACATATATTATATTTAAAAAATAAAAACAGAATATAATCTAATATAAATCAATAATATTTAATATAGTGCTATACAAATTTAAATATAATTTAATATAATCTAAAGTACATATTAAATATATAAACACGTTAAATGAAAAAAATAAAAGTAATTTTTGATATAATAAAACAACATAATTTTAGATAAAATCACATCTATGGAAATTTAGTGAGTTTCATACGATAATTAAAATCAAAGGAATTGATTATCTAAAAATATATATGCTCATCAAAATGGGTGAAACTTGTCGGGCCAGCTCAAATCGTCTATATCGGGCGGACTTTTCTCAAAAGATTAAGCATATTAAAAATGCGGCACATCTCATAGGTTAAATATGCTAGTTTATTTATTTATTTAAAAAAATTAACATAGTGAAGTCTATCTAAAATTTAATCATATTTCAAGATTTTTTCTCTATAAAAATGCCATTTTTTGGAATATTTATTTATAGAAACTAAAGTTAGAGTTTATTTTTTTCTAAAATAAATAAATAATCAGGCTAACCCATCAGGCTTAACTGGCAAGCCAAAATTGTAACCTATTAATAAAAGCGGGCCTAAATTGTAGCCTAGGAAAAAAAAGGGCTTAAGCGACATGCTTAAATTAAATGGGTCAGACTAGCCCGTTTGATCGACAGTCTTAATTATCTACTTTCAATTAAATCACCATACAACATATTATTGTTAGCATATTCCTATACAATTTAGAGTTAACAAAAAACATGGCAATTCACAAGTATAATTAAAATCAAACTCAAAATTACCCAAATGCACAATTCCCTCATCGGTTATCAATTTGTGCAAATTACATTCATGTAGGGTTGTGCAAGGATCAGACAAAATCACAATCTGATTTGAAAAATGCGGATCTTATCCAATCTGCAAAGACATCGAATTGAATACGATCCGATTCGCAAGGAATACGATCAGATAACAGATTTACTGTTGACATTCGCGTATTCGATCCGCACTATTATAAATAAATAAAAAATAATATATATATATATATAATTAATATTGGTGTACACATAAAACACACAAACACATCCTAATTAATTCCATCGCTGGTCATCACTGTCGTCTCTGCTTGCTTGCTTCCTTGTGGTCTCTGCTTGCTGCCGCTTCACCGCCGCCCATCGTTGTTAGCCGCCTTTGTTCTGTTCTTGATCTTCTCGTCCCTCTTGCAGTGTTGTGTTCTGGTTCTTCAATTTCTTTGTGCCTCTGTTCATGTTCTTCATCTTCATTCTTCAATTTATGTTTGTGTAATTGGATTGTGCAGCGAGATTATATGTTTGGATTGTTAATTTGTTATGTTTTTTTATTTAGAGCTTGTTACTTTGATAAACAATGAATTAAGAAAACACTCAAACGGGATGGAAGTCCCTCTAACGAGCCTTCATGCCTTTCTTTAAGCAAACAATTTTTTTTTAATTTTCTCTGTATTTTCTGGATATATCCACAGTCGTATCAGATACAAAGGTGAAAAATGCGGATATCGTATCCGATCCGAGGAAGATAGTGCGGATTGGATAGAAAAATCGGCCATATCCGATCCGATCCAATCCGTGCACAGCCCTACATTCATGTAAATCGTTGTTAGGACAACTGAGTTATATATGAAGTTGGAAAATGTTGTTGCTAGCTCCGGCGAATCCAACCCAAACCCCACATCCGTCCACATAGGAGGCTCTTTATATTTAGCTCCTGTTGCCCCTGTTGAATCGATCATTCCACCTTGTGTTAAATCCCTTCCTTCACTGTTGACCTATAATGCGAAGTACTATGCAAGGTGCAAAAATTTTGGGAGTGGGTGTGAATGGTTAATTCGCGTCGCTATGTGCACAAGGAAAGGGTTCTGGGAAGTTAGAAGGTATAATGGTGTACACACCTACCTGGCTATCGAGGTCTTAAACAACCACCATTAGCATGACTACCACATGATATGTGCCTTCAGAATGCCCATGGTGTGGACTAATGCCGCAATTATAATCAAGGTTTTACAAACTGCAACTGCAGGGAGATTCGAATACAGACTGAGTTATCAGAAGACATGGATGGCAAAATAGAAGACTGTTGTTGCGATCTGATCTATGGGGATTGGGAGAAGTCATAACCAAGGTGGGAGTTAAGGTTACATTTGACGATGCCAGGCGGTGTCACATTTCTAAGTACTTCTACGGTCATGGTGGGGGCACAGGTGGATAAGTCCAGAGCTTACTTCCACAGATTATCTTGGATATTCCCACCTTGCATTGAGGCTTTTAAACATTGTATGTCCCTCGTCAGTATTGATGGGACTTATCTTAATGGCAAAGTAACTATTTATATGTATTTTTATCAACTAGATTATATAGAAATATACTAATAATAATATTTGATGTAGTGATTAAATTTAATGTACGTAGTTAGGGTTGTCAGACGTATAACATGCATATTCATTTAGGCCTGTTCTCTTAAGCACATTTTATTTATTGACCACAATATTCCAACTCGAGTTAAACGAGCATGTTTGTTTATTTATTTATTTTTAAAATAGTTAAACGAAAAATTTAACTTTAGATTCTGGAAATAAAAATTTGGAAAAAAAAATAAATTTTTTAAGCCAAAAGTCTTGGAAAACCAATATTTATTTTCCTAAATATATGAAAAATTGTTAAATTTGTTTTTAAAAATTCAAAATAAATAAACGGGCTTGCACATTTAGCTCACAAAATGTCCCATTCGACCTACCTTTTTTCAGGTTAATTGGGCTTAGTCATTTAGCCCGTAATTTACCGGGCCTAAGTTTTTTTTTAAAAAATATACCTGTGGGGTTAACTCGACATGTTTGGCAAATTTTGTGGTCATATATATCATTTAGTAACTCTATAAGCGCTCATAGAGTCTAGGGGCATGCCCTGGTCTTGGTGAGCCCTAGGGGCCCAACTCACCTAAACTTTCGTCAACCAAAAAATAAATATATCATTTAGTAACACATTTTTGTACAATTAATTCTTCTAATTTCTTATCATTTGAAAATAATATTAGATAATATAACGTGCCACAAAATGATGATTTAAAACCAATTAGTTAAACGAGAATGAGACATATGTATAAGTTAATTATGTCCTATGAACGATAAATTTTCATAAATGTGAATTTATTAATGATTATATTATTTTATTATATTGGAAATTATTTTTTATTTATTTTCTTTTAATGTGTGGATATTTATTGAGTATGTTGAATTATGTTAAATTATATTTGATTTGTATTACAGTGTTAATTTTTGTTGATGAAGTCCATTGAATTATATTATATCTTTTAATTTTTAAATGTAATATATGTTGATATTTTTGGGTATCCGTATTTTTTTAATGATTATTAAATAAAGACCCATGATAAAAACAAAAAAAGAATAAGATATTATTTCATGAACGAGGAAGTAGAACAAGAGAGTTATCATAATTGTAAAATATACATTATTATCGCTACTCATAAATTATATACTATTTTAATAATTTTATATAGAATTTATAATAATAATACTAAATTATTTTTACAATTTAATTTAAATTAACTTTTTGCACGGGAAATAAACTAGTTTAGAATTAATAAGAGAGTTTTTTTGATAAGTGAATTTACATGATCATTCAATTAGATTCGTGCATTTAGATGAATTTTAAAGTAGTGAGTTTAAAAATTAATTTTTTCAGATATATCAATATTTAACTAGTTGTCAGTATAAAATTCTTTTATACTAATAGTACATTAAAAATAAATTCTAAATAAAATTGACTCATGTAAATTAGGGGAAAAATGATTGGCATAATTTTAAGAAGAATTTAGCTAACATATAACTTAAGAGCACATGATAAATATTTTATTAATGAACTTATCAAAATAAAAAAAAAGTTTATTAAGGGAATATTTTAAATGTTTAAATTTAATAAATAAAAATAAATAATTGAAAATTTATATTTATAATAAAAATTATTTCCAATAAAAAATTTTCTATAGATGATAGATAAACCCTTTTTAAAAAATATAAAGTAAAATGAATTTTAGATTTGAACTGATTAAAAGAAACAAAATAGCTAGAAGTTTTTGTTAATGTTTAATAAAGAAAACAATTTTAATTAATAAGAAATCATTTATGTTTGAGTAATATTAGATGTATTTTGTGAATTTTTGGTGGTAATGTGAAAAATAATTTTTAAAGGATTGGAATTTAATTTTGGACTTCAGAAAAGAATTTTTTTAATACATTCTCATATAAATAAATAGAAAAAAGGTAAGCATATATCCCCACTATATAAAGATTGAGTAGTAATAGTGTCTTTACTTGTCAAGTGTTAAGCTCTCAAAAATTCTACATATATCTTTCATATAATATATTGCAGTTTAGTATGACACGTGATTCGAAAGATCAATTAAAAAACAATTTATACATAATAAGATAATATTTTGAATAATTAGATATATATTAAAAAAATAAGACAATATTTTAAATAATTAGATATATAAAAAAATAAGATAATATTTTAGAATAAAAATAAAATTTATTAATTTCAAATTAAAATTTTCAACAATTAGATTTATAAGAAAAAAAATAAAAATTTAAAAAGAATTTTATCATAAAAAATTTTGAATTTTAAATATAAAATTTAAAATATTACGTTTACAAAATGAAAGATAAAAAATTATGGGATGTTATATTTTTTTAATCAAAATAGAAGTTAGTTAATTGATAATTGTCTAATTTAGTGAGTTGATCCAAAAATATTATGATATAATAATTGCAAAATAATTTAACAACTTAAAATTTTTTTATAGAAAAAAGGAACAATGTTTTTTTTCGATTTAGGTTTTGTAAAAAGTAAATATAGAAAAAAGACATAACAATTCTATCACTGACTTTAAGTATTTTATTATTAAAGATAATATATAAAAAATAAAATATATATGTTATCGATTTAATACTTTGCGCGAGAAATACTCTAGTATGAAAATAAAGCTAGTTAGGTACATTGCTCTGCGCAATTCAGCCGCGTGCGTGCTTTTCGAGCTGGTCAATTAGTATAATGCACAATTTTTACTTGGGCCTTTTATGTCTTTTCCTACCTCAATAAAAGAGAAATTTCACCGACAAACTATAGGAAGCATTTCACCTATGACACACACTCTGTTAGCTTGTCATATGATATGTCGGTTATAATAGCCATTGATTTTGGACTGACGTGGCACCAATGGACATGATTGATAGTAGCATCCTTTTGTGGTTTGCAGACAGTAGTCCACATGGTGTGGGGATGACCAGCCATTTAAGTTTAAGGGCTTAAGACACTTGTGTGGTTTGTTTGACCATGTTGCATAGCCGAGCCGATGATTTATCTTTTTGGATGCGGCTTAATGCTGGCCAGCTTAGTGGTCTTTGGTCATCCAAATTTAATGATTTTTGTCCAAGTTATTTATTCTCAATTTTCTTTTTTAATGGGTATTTGATGCATTAGCACAAGAATTATGCAAAAAAAAAAAACAAAAAAGATAGCATAGATTGTGCATAATTGTTACGTTTGTTTAATCCTAAAAAAAAATTATATGAAAAAAGGAAAACAATAATTTATTAAACTCTAACATCATATTACTTAAACGGTTAATTAGGTAATTAACAAATTTGAAATTAATATCAGCCAATAAAAATTTAAATTTTTTTTAAAAAATACATTAGTTACGAATATTCTATTTGATTTTATATGAATATTTCATTATAGTGGTTGCAGATGTACATATATGGACAGATAGATAAAAAAATGCTAAATAGAAACTATACCTGATGTGTATCATCTAAAAGATAATTCATTGTATTATTATTATTGTCTTGAGAGATGATTATTTTGCTATTTTAAGTACTGCAAATTAATCCAACAAGCTTTTCACTAACACTCATATTAAAATATATTTTAGGTGATTAAAAGTTTAATAAAAAATTATAGATATTTCACTGGCTTTCTTTGTCAACATTTATCAGTAATTATGAATATTATATTTTTATTAGCTAATTTGTTGGTTAAAAAAATATAAACTACCTATAATTTTGCTTACTCGAAATTGCACTTGGAACATTGAAATAAATACCTCCTTAGAATTCAA
>JASCZI010241817.1:39017-58762 GCA_036250425.1 Stylosanthes scabra | reverse complement strand
TATTAATAATTTTTTCTGTATTATACTTATTACTATTACGAGTGATGATTAGTTTCAACAAATAAAATCAAGGTTTGATTCTACTGTTTAATTCCATTTTGGATGACATGATTAAGATACTCTTTATAAGAAATCTAATACCAGCTAGCTTTTTATTTTTTTTGTTGGGTATAGTCATGTTTGGATGTAAACGAGAAGAAAAGGATGAAGAAAATGACATTTCTTAATTGCCCTGTTTATATTTTATTGAGGGGAGATTGATAGATAAGAAGCCAATACATTCAGATCCAAAAACAAAAAAAAATATTACCCTTCTAATGAAATTGTTACACGTTTAAAGGGATGTAGGATATGATTCTCATCAATAACAGCACATACATCATATATTTTCTTCTATTTGATTTCATAAGATCAGATCATAGAATTTTACACAGTATAACATTTTAATGTATAATGAAACTCTCTTTAAAAGGCATAAGCAATGCTCCCTAATATTCTACACTGCACCAAGTTATTAACCCTTTGTAAAGCCTATATAATTGTTTTTGACATAGCCCAGAGAAAAATTGGGCAAATGAATTTGAAGAAATCAATCACAAACTAGAACCTTATTTAGTTATCAATCATTGAATAGTAAATCAAAGTTTAATTATTTACAAAACCAGCAGGCCATATTAACATGTAAAATGTTTATCAACTTTCCCTACTACTTTCTATTTTCAGCTCTTCTTGTTATCTACTTGGTATTAGGAGCTGTAAAAGATGTCTTTACTTCCTTCTTTTTGTCCCTATCTGGATTGTTTCGCCTTTGAGGAATTGTGTAAGCTTTTTGCAACAACGATGCTCGTTTTGTGTTGTAGTTGCTTAGGGCAATATCTAAGACCAACCTTATCCTAATGTTTACCAATTCTTCCTGTAAATGATAGGATAAAAAAGAATTGTTTAGATCAATTAAGTTATCATGTAAAAATTGATAATTCAAAATTTTTGTTAAATACTTTAACTAGGTATAAACAGGGACAAATAAACCAAGAAATTAAACATACCACATATCTATCCAATGATCTTCTTAATTCATCCAATGGATGATCATGCATAGAATCTAGGATCAGTAATTCCTTCTTTTCAAGGTTGAATGCATACAGATACCAATGTAATCTGTTGCATACTGGCAGCAGCCACTACAAGTATACAAAAAGTAGGACAAATTCACATTAGAAGCTCTAAAGAGCCCATCATCATGGCAATATTTACATAATAAAGCATATGCAGAATTGATAATGATATATAATTCACAAAATCAAATTAACACATGCAGAAACAAATTTAAAACGGAAATATAAAAATTAATAAGCTTATCATCCAAAACGGTATGCACTTATCACCCGTTCTAACTAAACTTATCATCCAAAACTATCAAAATCAAATTAACACATGCAGAAATAAATTTAAAACAGAAATATAAAAATTAATAAGCTTATCATCCAAACCGGTATGCACTTATCACCCGTTCTAACTAAGCTTATCATCCGAAACTATCAAAATCAAATTAATCTTGAAAAAACTATATTAATCTTTCGAAAATAGTTTTCTTACTTTTTTTTATGCGAAAAGTTGTCGTGCATCCTCTTCAGCCTTCACAAGTAAGTCGTAATCAAAATCCATTGATGGCCAAATTTTCTCCATTTCTCTCTCGACTTGTGATGAAGTCATTGGAGATTCATTTTGCACCCTCTCTTCTTCATTCTGGTTCTCAAACTCACTAAGCATAAAAAATATTAAACAAATTAAAATCAACAATTACAGGCTTAGCTTATCACCAAACTGATTTAAATAGATTAAAGCAAATTGCCAGATATACTTTTGCATTTTGCAGAAAAAGCAGATAATATGAGATGATAAATCAAATTTTTGGATTTTTAGATCATCTAATAAATATTCAGCAAAACAAAAGCAAAATAAGGAATCAACTTTACCTTTCTTTTTCTTTTCCTTTCTTCTCTTCCTTCTCCCACTCATCAACTTTCTTCTTTTTCACGATTGTTTTCCTTCTTTTTGGAGGTGTCACATCCTCCTCTTCTATTTTCTTGCTCCTCTTCTTCTTCTTAGTGCCCTCTTTTTCTTGCTCCTCTTTTCCTTTCTTCTTGCTCCCCTTTTTCTTCTCAACCCCCTTTTCCCCTTTCCTATCATAGTTGTCATCATAGTTCTTACTTATCTATAACAAAAAGTGAAACAAAGTTAAATAACAATAAGAAAAATTCAAGCAACTTAAAAATGTAAACAACAATCATAATTTATTTGTATACCTTCCTTAATGTTGATGCTGCCCTCTGGTCAAACATGAATTTTGTCCATTGGCCAAACCATGGCTCCGGACCATAATATCTGTTGAGTGGCTCAAACTCCAAACGCTGAAACGATATAACCTAACAACCAAACAACCAAAACATTTAGAAATTATTAATCAATGAATCTATTGTTATGATGTAGAAAAGTCTTAAATTACTTACAACAAGTAAAAACATGCAACTAGAAAGGTGTTTAACACCCTTTCTTTGAAAGTCCCTAATGGAATCTTTAATCCAAGTGAAGATTTGCAACGACCAATTGTATCTGCTTGGATTTGCAACATCTACCACCAGCGGCAAGTGTCGCTCTGGAGAAATGAAATTATTTGTTGTTGGGCATAGGAAGGACTTCGCTAAAAGTAAGATGAAGGCTTCCCGGAACTCCCTTCTTTTTTCATTAGTGTTCATTGTGCAACCAGTCACAAAAGTTTTTAATTCTGCCAGAGTCACAGGTCCCATCTCAGTTTTAGCGCAGCAATACGAATGTCTTTAGGGTCATAATCTGGGAAATCATCTCCTAATTATCAAGTAAAAAAATCAAGTTATCATCCAAAATCGGCTGAAATTATCATCAGTTTCCACTAAGCTTATCATCCAAAACTGTAAATAAATTTAATACTAAAATAAAAATATCTAAAGATTCAGACAAGATTCAGACAATTTTTACCATAAGATCGAAGCCCGATTACCCGCTCAATAACGGAAGCATCCACTTCGATGGTACCAACATCATCCTTTATCAGGTTGTTCTCCAAATTGAATCTTGAAGCTAAATGGAGGAAAAGCCCCTGTTTGACAGTCCAATTTGGCATATGTTGCAAATCACGAAACCCCATGTCGATAACTTCAGTCATCTTCAGGTTATTTTGTTCTATTTCTTTCATTATTTGGCTGAAGCCCGATGGTGAGCATCTAGAGTCTAATGATTTTGGTTTAGGCCCATAAGGATTCTTTAGCCTCCCTCCTTTCTTCCAAGCTTCATTATCATCTGAGGAACTCATTTTTTAATCTTGTAAAGGAGGAACGAAACAAATAGAACTAAATTAGAAAAGATATCTAAATTCAGTTCAGATCCCCATATATTGTTATCATATCTTCTAATTCATCAAACCATCATCAATCACATTTATATATACATAAAAATTAAGAGATGATGCATGCGTTATTAAGTAGTTTGAAGTCATTAAATATTAAAAAACTGCAGGCAGGTATAAAGAAGCTAACAAGTTGAAAAATTGAAAATGATAGCCTATACATTAGTAACAAGTAACCACCATGGCAGCCACATGTAAGAAACTGAAACTAGGAAGACAATAATAGAATTTAACATAGATAAGCATCTTTATAATTTATAATCAGTGTAGATTTTTCTATTTATAATTCATATGGTCATACACTTGAATTCAAGTGATAGCTAAATATTTAATTTTTGAGTTGCTGATCCAACATGGCTTATCAAATATACTTTAGCATTTTGTAGAAAAAACAGATGATCTGAGATGATAAATCATATTTTTGAATTTTTGGGATCATCTAATAAATAAGAAACTATGGTAACTGTTCAAAGTAAACTATATATATCATGTTCCCAACAAAAATATAAAAGAAGACCCTAACTACAAACTCCTAGACCCGGTCAGTTTCAAGTATATCATATTTGCATAATGTTAAATCAATTCCATGAATGTGTAAAGATTAAATTCTTATCATACAGTCAAAATACACTCATTGATGCTATAGGAAGTCAGCATCAACAAAAGCATGCCCAAAAAATAACTAGTTAATAAAATTAGAATTTCAGTTATCACCAAAAGAGAAACTTCAGGTTTCAACTAAAATTAAAATTTCAGTTATCTATCACAAGTTATCACAATATGAAATTCTGGGAAGTACAAATTAACTGAAATTAACTAGTTATCATCCATTAGGAAGTGAAATACCCAAAACTGTAGTTATCATCAATTATCATGCAAAACTGTGTTTCAATTTTAAATTAGAAAAAACCAAACTGAACAAATAATCATTTCCCTTTACCAGTCCAAAATCAAAATACACTTATTTCATCAACTGGTGACAACTTAATAGTACAATGCCACAAAAAACTTATCAATTTAGCATCATATTAGAATCTAACTTTTATATGATAGGGAAGCGGGTAGAAGCAAATAAGTGAAAGTGAATTAATCAAAAAGTATTATAGACACCAGCAATATTTGAAGTTATCATCAATTAATGAGAGAAAGCACACTACTGAAGTTATTATTATGCTTTATTCTTGCACATATTCTTATGTGTGATGATAATTTGAAGTCTAATGATGATATTGAAAGGCCTTTTGGTCCATATTTTAGATACTTATAAGGATAAGGACAAGTTGAAAGTGAGAAGAGCAAGTATTTTGATTTTTGTTACATTGTTAAAAGCCGCTACAATTCACTATAACCAATGATAACCAAAAGGAATACCTCTTCATGTTGAGGGGCTTCTTCAGTACAAGGAATTTCATGTTATTGTTCCTGACTAGCATTGGTCAAGTCTCTCAAAATCTGAAATATAAAACAATAAAAAAGTATATATGATAACTAAAATACACGATACATGATAAGAGTATGGAGTTTCAGATGATAACATAAAAAAAAATGGAATTGAGAGAGAATGTGAAACCTCCAAAGAATCTTCATCAGTGTATTGAGGACAACAATCAACAAAATTCTCAGAATCCATGATCAATCAACAAGAATTGAAGGAGTTTTTCAAATCAAATCCCGTCTAGAAGAAAGAAGAAGAAACAGCTTCAGAGGAAATCAATAAAAGAAAAATCAGATGTTGGAACCTGTCGAAGAAAGGAGAAGCTCTTCACGAAGAAGAAGCTCTTCACGAAGAAGAAGCTCTTGAAGACGACGGAGCTTACTTAAGACGACGGCGCCGGAGTAGAAGGACGACAATGGCGTCGCTGCTGATGGGGAGAAGGAACAAAGGTGGATGAACGGCGGCGACAGTGTGTTGAACGACAGTGGCAGCGTGTTGAACGAAGGCGGCACCGTGCATGGAAGGCGGCAGCTTCACTCCTAATTTCCGCTGCTAACTTTCCTAATTTGATGAATGACGTCACCTAATGCTGTTGGCTCGTAATTAGCTCCGTATGTTGTGGGTTCCCTATAGTTTCTCATTCAGAAAAAGCAAAAGAATTCGTATTAAATTACTAAAGTGACTAGAAGCAACCCAATGTTCCCAAAAAAAAATGAAAAAGAAAAAAACTAGAAGCCAACCAGGGGTCTCCACTAATTTGATTTGATTTTAAAAATATCTGAGTAACATGGCCGAAATAATTTGATAATTTTAATATAATAAATATATAGTTATAAATTTTTTATACATGAAATTATAGTATCAATTAAAATAAAATAATTTAAGTTATTATTTTTCTAAACCTTATTAATAATTTCATAAATAAAATAATCATATATTTTTTAATTTGTCACGTCATTCGAATATTTCTCGATCTAAATAAATCAATAATTATATTATTATGGAGGAATATATAAAAATATACATCATATTTAATATGATGAGTCACGTCATTCTAATATTTCTCGGTATAAATAAATCAATAATTATATTATTATGGAGGAATAGATAAAAATATACATCATATTTAATATGATGAATAAAAATATACATTTTTTATTTAATGAGTTAAATAAATATATTTAACAGTGTTACGGAATTAACGTTAGGGAGTTATTAGGGAGTCAATAATTAAGTTATCATTCAAAATTTATATGAATCATCATCCGTAACTCATATATTCAATATTAAGTTATTATCTAAAATTTATGAGTTATCATGCGTAATATATGTCAGCTGCCTATTAATTATAAGAGTTTAATTTTGATGCACTGACGATGTAAATAGTTTTACACAGTCATTCAATCAGATTCATGCATTTATTTGACTTTAGAAATAGTGGACTTGAATATTAATTGCTCTTGATGATGTGGTAACATTTAATTAGATGTATGTAAAATTCTTTTACACTAACGATGTATGAAAATTAAATTCTAATTATAATATCTTAATTATCTAGTTGTTGTTAGGTAATAAAGACTAAGATATATCAATCAATCAATCAAATAAAGACTAGGATACATATCAAGTTGTTAGGTAGTACTTGTGATAAGTAGAGGGACACGTATATTTAGCCACTAAGTTTTGGATACTAATTACATCGATATCAATGCTGGTTTGTGAATGAACCCATATAATTGACTAGCGGTGTACATGCGCGAGCATTTAGGATATTTTTATCCGATTTTTAAATAATTTGAGTTAAAATTGAAGCTAATAAAATTAATTTGATAAAAATATGAAATTGGAGCTGGACTTATGTTCAAATGATTCAAATTGGATTCAGTGGTATCTAAATAATTAAAACTTTTTAATATAATAGTGTGTTAGTCCAAAAAAAATATATAATAATATGCATTAGGTGAATTAGTGAGTAAGGAAACATAATTATATGATTATGTAACTCTTATTCATTTAGATTAATTTTCATATAAGACTTACTAAATTCATTTTTCAAACCCATTTAACACAATTATGTTATTTAAGAATTTTAACTAAATTTGAGAGTTGAAATCTTTAATATTGTGTTTTATTATATTAAGATTATACTATGTTTTATTTACCTATATTATTAGTATGTGATTAGTATGTGATTGATTATTATATTTTAATTTTAAAATTTAATTAAAGAAGATTTAGCTTCTATTCGACCCAAAATGAAAAAAAAATTTCATTCAATTTAAAATTGAATTAGAATATCAATAATAGACTGGATATATATTTGGACTCGAATGAGGGTTGGGGAGACCGGTTCAATATAATACTTGACTACGATTCTAGATCTCTAAATACATTTTAATGCTATAAATATACGCAACTCATTTAACAATTTGAGTAGCATTTCAAAGCATAATATATATAACCAAGATTATGGAGTTAACCACTAAGACCCCCATCTTCTTCTTCATTGTTATTTCCTTCTGCTTCTTCATCATCATGGATGCCAATGTCGTCTTAGCTTCTTCTAATAGCTCGAAGAATCCATTCCCCAAAGAAGCTCACCCCACAAGATCTGGTTACCTTCCAGTAAGTACCACTTCGTCATGTGCTACCTTCTATGCTTTCTATGAAGCACAAAACTCAACCATATCTCTCTCCCAAACCCCACTCCTTATTTGGCTCCAAGGTGGCCAAGGCACCTCCTCCATGGTGGGCAACATCTATGAGGTTGGACCCTGGCTTATCACTGAATCTATCACCCTTCAACCTAACCCTGCTGCTTGGAACAGAATCTTTGGCCTCCTTTTTCTTGACAATCCAATTGGCACCGGATTCAGTGTGGCCTCATCGCCGAACGAAATCCCAACAGATCAAAAGGGTGTTGCCAAGCACCTATTTGCTGCTCTAACAAGGTTTCTTCAGCTTGATCCTGTTTTCAAACACCGCCCTATTTACCTTATTGGAAATAGCTATGGTGGCAAGTAATTCACATCATTAGGATACTACATATTGAAGGAAAATGCAAGGTTGAGTGGTTCTCAAAGAGTGAATTTGGTTGGCGTTGTTATTGGGGATGGCGCAACAGAACCAGTTAGACAAGTGGCTACTTCTGCTGATAGTGGCTATTATGTTGGTATGATCAATGAGAAGCAGAAGAGAGAGTTGGAGAAAGTGCAATCGGAAGCAGTTATGTTGGAACGGATTGGGAATTGGAGCGAAGCAGCAGATGCAATAACAAGAGTGTCAAGTAAGTTGCAAGACATAACAGGGTTGCCTTCTGTGTTTGATTACACAATGAGAAAAGACTCTGACCACTTTAATGAATGGATCAATCAATTCATGAACAAAGCTGAAGTGAAGAAGGCATTGGGAGTGAACGAATCGCAAGTGTTTAATGTCAAAAACAATGTTGTTCATGCAGCAATGAGTAAAGATTTGGCAAACAGTGTGAAGCCCTTGGTGGAGCACTTGTTAAGGAGTGCTATAAAAGTATTGTTGTACCAAGGTCAATATGATTTGGCTGCTGGTCCAGTGCAAGTTGAGGCATGGGTGAAGACTATGAAATGGGAAGGGATTGAGGATTATCTGAATGCAGAGAGGAAGATATGGAAGGTGAATGGAGAGCTTGCTGGTTAAGTTCAACAATGGAAGTC
Source organism: Stylosanthes scabra (assembly GCA_036250425.1). Classification (NCBI taxonomy): domain Eukaryota; kingdom Viridiplantae; phylum Streptophyta; class Magnoliopsida; order Fabales; family Fabaceae; genus Stylosanthes; species Stylosanthes scabra. The sequence continues at coordinate 50,193 of JASCZI010241817.1, read as the reverse complement.
ACTCACCAATGTTGTGGTCTTGGGTGGTGGCCATATTTTGCCTCCTGACCAGCCTTGGAATACTCAAGCAATCATTGAAGATTGGGTCTTGCAAAGGAGTATCTTTGGAAATTCACCTTCTTTTAGTTACATTTAAATGTGAGATTAACCAATCAATAACTCACATGAGTACTCTATTATAAATTTTTGTCACCGGATGAAATTGATGTACTTATGATCAATTAATGATGTTTCGCTCGAAAATAATTAATGTTAGTTAACACGGACTGATGTGAATCTTCAACTGCATTATACCAATGAAAGACGAGATAAGCAGGGGAACTATGCAAAAACGTTCAGGGTTCAGTAGTATTACGGCAAATGTATTATGTTCAGGGGCAATTTTGTAAGCGTCTTTGGTGGTTTATCCGATAAATTATTAGCTTCTAGCATATAAAAATTTTGTGTTAAGCTCAATAATAAGTTATTAATGAATATGTATGATAAAATTATTTTAGAATATACGATTTAAATTGATTTAAGAGAATAACTTTTTCTGTCATTTACTTCAAAATATCAAATAATTTTAGTTTGAATTGGCCTGTAGGCGGAACAATCATAGGAATCTCGGCCTCTGTATTTTTGTGTCATGTTGGTCAGGGTATAGTTGATACGCCATAACCTGTGCAAATAGTTAATAAATTATAATGCTAAAAAATTTCACAGTTTTGAATGATAATTAATAAAATTGTAAGAATAGTAACAACGGAAACTAAAGTAGTAAAAAATAATAGACTCAAATCATAATTATATAAAAAAAATCTCACTTTGTCAATGTAAAAGAATATTACACATATATTGAATCAAGTGTTATTATATCATAAAAATAATTAATTTTTAAATTAATTATTTTTAAAATTATATAAATGTATGAATATGATTGAATGACTTATAAATTTTTTATATCACAAGCGCATTAAATTAAATTCCGAAATTAATCATTGATGCTGGTGTCGAATGTTTGATGTGGCCACCTTCGTTCCTGGATGTCACTTTTTATACATGCAACTTTTAACTAGCTATGTAAACGAAAATATCCTCTACATACGACGAAAGTAATATTCATCGTTGAATAAAATTCATGTGAGAGAAAAACAGGCACGTTTATATTTTTTTTCTGACAAAGGCACGTTTATATTTAGGTGATTTGTAGTGTGTATGTGATAAAACGGCACTACAGGTGTAAGTGAGCAGTGGACGAATGAGAGAAGGACGTGTGGAAGTGAGAGAACGTAGTAGGAATCGGAAGCGGTGTATCACGAGGGGGGAGTAATCATAGCTTGATTAGTGAGCTGTAGATTAATACGTGTAGTTAAGCTTGGGATTGATGGGCCTATGGACCGTACGCGACACGGGCTGGATCTTTTTTTGGTAAAAGGGCCGTTGTGGAGTTCGGGGTGGAGGTGGTGGTGGGGGCATTTGTTTGCTTTATTTTGTTGAGTGGCTTCATGGAAAAAAAAATGATGAGTGTAGTTAATTTACATCGGAGGGACGATAAGATTTGGTGTGTTGGAATGAAGTGTGAAAGAATAGGAAATTGATATCGTTTTTTTTTTCTTTTACCACCCACTAGTTTTTTAATTATACTCATTGACTCTTTAACGTTTTTTTTTTAATTATTCGAGAATAAAATAAAAAAAAGATGGATGTGAAAAAACAAGGAAAAGATGTCATAAAAAAAGAAATGCAATAATAAAAACCATTTTTACTATTTTGCGCATGTGTCTATTATTGTTAGTTAATTATTATTTTGTTAATAGATAATTAGTTCCTTTATTTTATATTTATGTTATTTAAGAGATGTCCAAAAAAATTTTGCGGAAGATAAGAAATATTAATTAATAAAAATTAGTTAAATAAAAAATCAAATATTTGAAAAAAAGATAAACATAATAATATAAAGCATTCTTTACTGTTAATAATAATAATAATAATAAATAATTGATATATTAGAGGGAAGGAGGACGGAGAAGAAGTTGAAATTAAGGATGAGGAAGATGAGGAGATAGAAGGGCAAAATTGTATAAAAGAATTATTTTAAAGGAAAATAAAATTTTTATGAAATATTTTTGGATATTAAAATATTTAGGAAAAAGTACCAAAATTGCTTAGAAAAGAATCGGACGCTGACAAAACTACCCACAAAAGAAAGAAATAAGTTTTTTACTCATGAAAGATGAGTTTTGTATGACAAAACTATCTAAAACGCCATCTAAAACTACTCAAAATCAATGCCTCGTTAATGATGTTTGAGTAGTTTTGTCATATAAAGTCCATCTTTCATGGGTAGAAAACTTGTTACTTTCTTTCATGGATAGTTTGTCAACGCTCGAATGTTTTATGGATAATTTTAGTATTTTTTCCAAAAATTTATTATGAGAAAGTTGTTTGATTTTTTATTTCCCAAAAATTGAAAACAGTTTTAGTTGTTATTTGGTAGGGAAATGAAAGTTTATTTTGTATGTTGTGATTTTTTTAATTAAATTCGTATGATTTTAAAATAAAATGAAATTACAGTTTTCATTATTTTGAAAAGAAAAAAAAGAAAAAATTTGTTTATAGAGGAAATGAAACGTAAAACGACAAATTTGGTGAAAAATAGGGAGAGACTACATTAAGCAATAACGTTCTATTTCTAAGGAACCCTCCATAGCCACAAAAAACTTTTTCTCTCATCTTAACCCAAAAACCCACAACACCGGCCCTATTAGCTCGGCATTCTTCATTAACCATACAAGAAAGTTTAGGGATCTTATAGTTTTTAGTTAATAGGTGGTCAATAAATATTTTTATTTTCTCTTTCCTCTTTTATCACCTACTATTTCTCTAATTACACTCATGAACTCTCTATAAACTCCCTGACGTTGGCTCCCTAGCATTACTCTAAGCATAATAATCCTATTAATTTATATTAATTTCCATTATTACCGCCCCGTCCCATCCACCGCTTAAACGGATCACAAAGGGAGTTTCCGTAGCATTTCTCACTGGCACGGCACGGACCACGTTCAACTAGTTACGCGTCAGTTTCTTCTTTCCCCAACACAGACATACACATGTGAGTCTAAATACACACATACACAGTAGAAATCACCTTATATTTATTTGTTCAAAGACAATTTAGAGGATTTTGACCTTTTGTGAAATTATGATGGTCCAACCACAATATAACCACAAATTCAGAAAAAGCAAAAGAATTCGTATTAAATTACTAAAGTGACAAGAAGCAACCCAATGTTCCCAAAAAAAAAAGAAAAAAAAGAAAGAAACTAGAAGCCAGGATTTGATTTTAAAAATATCTTATTAACAATGGCCGAAATAATTAGATAATTTTAATATAATAAATATATAGTTATAAATTTTGTATACATATGAAATTATAGTATCAATTAAAATAAAATAATTTTAAGTTATTATTTTTCTAACCTTATTGATAAGTTCATGAATAAAATAATCATATTTTTTTAATTTGTCACGACATTCGAATATTTTTCGGTCTAAATAAATCGATAATTATATTATTACGGAGAAATGGATAAAAATATACATCATATTTAATATGATGAATAAAAATATATATTATTTATTTAATGAGTTAAATAAATATATTTAATAGTGTTATGGAATTAACATTAAGAAGTTATTAATAAATTAATAATTAAATTATTATTCAAAATTTATATGAATTATTAATTATTTTAATATAAGTTAGCTTCCTATTCGTTATGATGTCCTATTTATCTAGTTTTTTCAAACATATTCATTGTTAGGTAATAAAGACTAAGATATATCAATCATCAATCAATCAATCAAATAAAGACTAGGATACATATCAAGTTGTTAGGTAGTACTTGTGATTAGTAGAGGGACACGTATATTTGGCCACCAAGTTTTGGATACTAATTACATAGATATCAATGCTGGTTTGTGAATGGACCCATATAATTGACTAGCGGTGTACATGGGCGACCACCCAGTTCGGACGAAATTTAGGTTATTTTTATCCGATTTTTAAATAAATTGAGTTAAAATCGAAGCTAATAAAACTAATTCGATAAAAATATAAAATTAGGACTGGACTTATATTCGAGTGACCCAAATTTAATCCAATGATATCTAAATAATTAAAAATTTTTAATATAATAGTATGTATTAGGTGAATTAATGGGTAAGAAAATATAATTATATGATTATGTAACTCTTATTCATTTGGATTAATTTTCATACAAGACTTACTAAACTCATTTCTCAAACTCATTTAACACAATTATGTTATTTAAGAATTTCGACTAAATTTGAGAATTTAAATTTTTAATATTGCGTTTTATTATATTAAGATTATATTATGTTTTATTTACCTATATTATTAGCATGTGATTGATTATTATATTTTAATTTTAAAATTTAATTAAAGAAAATTTGGCTTTTATTCAACCCAAAATAAAAAAAATTTCATCGAATATAAGATCGAATTAGGATCTCAATAATAGACTCGATGTATATTTGGAGCCCCAACCGAACGAGGATTGGGGATACCGGTTCAATATAATACTTGACTACGATTCTAGATCTCAAAGTACATTCTGATGCTATACATTATACGCAACTCTTTTACATTTTGAGTAACATAACATATATAACCAAGATTATGGAGTCAACCACTAACACCCCCACCTTCTTCTTCATTGTTATTTGACTTATTTCCCTCTCTTCTGCTTCATCATCATCGAAGCCAATGTCGTCTTAGCTTCTTCTAAATAGCTCGAAGAATCCATTCCCCAAAGAAGCTCACCCCACAAAATCTGGTTACCTTCCAGTAAGTACCACTTCTTCATGTGCTACCTTCTATGCTTTCTATGAACTCAACCATATCTCTCTCCCAAACCCCACTCCTCATTTGGCTCCAAGGTGGCCTAGGCACCTCCTCCATGATTGGCAACATCTATGAGGTTGGACCCTGGCTTATCACTGAATCTCTCACCCTTCAACCTAATCCTGCTGCTAGAAACAGAATCTTTGGCCTCCTTTTTCTTGACAATCCCATTGGCACCGGATTCAGTGTGGCCTCATCGCCGAACGAAATCCCAACAGATCAAAAGGGTGTTGCCAAGCACCTCTTTGCTTCTATAACAAGGTTTCTTCAGCTTGATCCTGTTTTCAAACACCGCCCTATTTACCTTATTGGAAATAGCTATGGTGGCAAGTAATTCACATCATTACGATACTACATATTGAAGGAAAATGCAAGGTTGAGTGGTACTCAAAGAGTGAATTTGGCTGGCGTTGTTATTGGGGATGGCGCAACAGAACCAGTTAGACAGGTGGCTACTTCTGCTGATAGTGGCTATTATGTTGGTATGATCAATGAGAAGCAGAAGAGAGAGTTGGAGAAGCTGCAATCGGAAGCAGTTATGTTGGAACGGATTGGGAATTGGAGCGAAGCAACAGATGCAATAAGAAGAGTGTGGAGTAAGTTGCAAGACATGACAGGGTTGCATTCTTTGTTTGATTACACAATGAGAAAAGACTCTTACCACTTTTATGATTGGATCAATCAATTCATGAACAAAGCTGAAGTGAAGAAGGCATTGGGAGTGAACCAATCGCAAGTCTTTGATGTCCACAACAATGATGTTTTTGCAGCAACGAGTAATGATTCGGCAAAGAGTGTGAAGCCCTTGTTAAGGAGTGCTATAAAAGTATTGTTGTACCAAGGTCAATATGATTTACTTGGTGGACCAGTGCAAGTTGAGGCATGGGTGAAGACTTTGAAATGGGAAGGGATTGAGGATTATTTGAATGCAGAGAGGAAGATATGGAAGGTGAATGGAGAGCTTGCTGGTTATGTCCATCAATGGAAGTCACTCACCAATGTTGTGATCTTGGGTGGTGGCCATATTTTGCCTCATGACCTGCCTTTGAATACTCAAGCAATGTTTGAAGATTGGGTCTTGCAAAGGGGTATCTTTGAAAATTCACCTTTTAGTTACATTTAAATGTGAGATTAACCAATCAATAACTCAAATGAGTACTCTATAAATGTTTGTTACGGGATGAAATTGATGTACTTATGATGAATTAATGATGTTTTGCTGGAAAATAATTGATGTTAGTTAACATTGAGTCACTGATGTGAATCTTCAACTGCATTATACCGATGAAAGACAAGATAAGCAGGGGAACTATGCAATAACATTCAGGGGGTTCAGTACTCAGTAGTATTACAGCAAATGTATTACTACTATCATAATAGTTGGAAGATAAATTGTTAGCTTCTCCAAGAGCATATAAAAGTTTTGTGTTAAGTTGAATAATAGTTTAGGAAGCGTTTTCTATATTATTGCTTGTTTGCTTATAATATCATGTTTCATTTATTATGACAGTTTATATTTCAGTCATCTTTTATCAATGGATACGATTTGTTAGTTAATACTGATGTGAATCTTCAACTGCATTATATCAATGAAGACAAGATAAGCATAGGAACTATGCAACAAAGTTTCAGTATTTATACGTATTAAAAAGGACTTAGAAGTAATTGAATTCTTTTTTCGATACTTTATCCAAAGTCGACAACAACCACAGTACACAAATCCAAAAAAATAAATGTTTGAAAGAAAAAAAAAAGGTCAAAATAGGCCGCACTTTTTTTTTTGTGTGTTCATGAAAAATAATTTTATATATTATAAATATATAATTATGAATATTAATATATGAATTTATAAATATTATAATAAATATGATAACTTTATATTATTCTCTCTAATATTACTCTAAAATAATTAAATATATAATATTATATATTAAAAATATATAATTACGGATGTTATTTGTATGAAATTATATATATTAAGTCAAACACCAAATGTTATTTACATACTAAAATTTAACCATCAAATCAGTTTTCAAATATTTGTATATAAATATGTGTATTGTTTAAGTCATTTTTAATATGTATGTTATGTTTTAATATGTATGTCAATTATTATACGGATAGCTAATTTGATGGTTGAATTTTGATATATAAATAATAAAACTCAATCAAATATAATAAATTTATATTATGACTGCCTATTATTATTTTTAATTATTGAGTTAAACTTAATAACTACTTATCATTACTCTTAATAAATTTTCTTAATTATTCTATAAGAGTATATTTTTATCTCTTCGGTTTGAAAAAAAAAATTAAAATATCTTTAATTTTTATTTTATTTTAATTTTATATAAAAAAATTTAATTTGTACAAAGTGTACTCTTATAGTTAACTTTTTAAGAAATACATGTCCAATTCAATAATAATTTATAAAAATAATTTTTAACATAAAGAAGTAAGATACAAAATTTTTTTTAGTAACTTTTAATTATAAATATTATTATTGGATTAATCTTAAAATTTTTAAAAATTTAACTAATAAAAATATATTTGATGTAAATAAAATTTTTTAAATAAATTAAAATAAAATAAAATTTAGAGATATTTTTAAATTTTTTTTGCAAATTTGAGAATAGATATATGTGCCGACACACTTTATCATTTGTATAAATAGAAAAGATACTAGCCACACCTTGATTGTAAGGAACTGCATAAATTGAAGTATCATTTGGTGAATTAGTGATCTCAATTAAACTGGTCTCAACACAGGAGTCAATATAAGCGCATAAGGGAGGATGGACCCCACCTACTTCTTCCTTTTCTCCATTCTTATTTCCTTCAGCTTCTTCTTCATCATTCAAACCCATGTCTTAGCTTCTTCTAACTCCAACAATAATCCATTCCCCAAAGAAGCTCACCCCACAAAAACTGGTTACCTCCCGGTGAGTACCACTTCTTCCTCTGCTATGTTCTATGCTTTCTATGAAGCTCAGAACTCAACCTTACCTCTCTCCAAAACCCCACTTCTCATTTGGCTCCAAGGTGGCCCTGGCAGCTCCTCCATGGTTAGCAACCTCAATGCGGTTGGTCCATGGCGTATCACACAATCCATCACTCTTGAACCTAACCCCGGTGCTTGGAACAAGTTCTCCGGCCTTCTCTTTCTAGATAACCCCATTGGCACTGGATTCAGTGTGGCCTCATCACTTCAAGAAATCCCAACGGATCAAGAAGGTATTGCCAGACACCTTTTTACTGCTATCACAAGGTTTCTTCAACTTGAAGCTATTTTTGAGTATCGCCCTATTTATATCATTGGCCAAAGCTATGGCGGAAAGTTTGCCGCTGCAACTGGATATTATATATTGAAGAAGCATGAAGAGTTTGAAGCATCCCGGAAAGTAAATTTGGTTGGTGTGGTCATTGGGGATGGCTTACCTGAGCCTCTGACCCAATTTGGCACGATACCTACTAATGCTTATTACTTGGGTTTGATCAATGAGAAGCAAAAGAAAGAGCTGGAGAAAGATCTATTGGAGGTAGTTAGGTTGACTCAGATTCAGAATTGGAATAAAGCAGATACTGAATGGACTAGAGTCCAGGGGAAGCTTCTAAACATGTCAGGGTTGGCTACTTTGTATGACTACACAAAGAAAGATCAACCTGCTAACTATCAAGATTTGGTTAATCAATTCTTGAACATGGCTGAGGTGAAGGAGGCACTGGGAGTGAAAGAATCTCTAGTCTTTAAAGCTAGCAGCAGTGATGTAAGGACAGCGTTGCAGGGTGATACAATGAAGAGTGTCAAGTTTGGGGTGGAGGAGTTCTTGAGGAGCAAAGGTGTTAGGGTGTTGTTGTTCCAAGGTCAATATGATTTGGTTGCTGGTCCTGTACAAACTGAGGCATGGGTGAAGAATATGAAATGGGAAGGGATTGAGGAGTATCTGAATGCAGAGAGGAAGATATGGAAGGTGAATGGAGAGCTTGCTGGTTATGTGCAACAATGGAAGTCACTCACTAATGTTGTGGTCTTGGGTGGTAGCCATCTTTTGCCTGCTGACCAACCTTTGAATGCTCAAACAATGATTCAAGATTGGATCTTGCAAAGGGGTATCTTTGGAAATTCACCTTCTTTTGGTTACATTTAAATGTGAAATTATCCAATCGATAATTGAAATGAGAACTATAATGTTTATAAATTATCAGTGGAGAAAATTAAAATGCTCCTTATTCGAGTGATGCTAACTTTATAAAAAAAAAATCAACCATGAAATTAACTATAATATGAAATACAATAATTATACACAATTAAGAATTTTAATAAACCAAGTCTAACCAAGTAAATCTCACCCACGCGCTTTTTGTGTAATATAGTTACTGCGTGTTTCTTCTTCTCAGCCTTAATCAATTCCAGCGGCGCTTTTCTTCTTCGTTCTTCCCTCTTTTTTTTTCTTCTTCCTTTCATCACTCTCATCTTCTCCTTCGTCGATTTCTTCTATCCATACTTTTTGCTTTTTTGTTCAATTATTCAATCTACAATGAAAAATGAAGGAGACCACGACAAGAAAGACCAAAATCACGTAAATAGGAGAAGGAAGAATGAGTAGCAGCAATAGCAGGAGGAATAGCAGCAAGAAGAAGAAGATGATGATGATGTAGGTATGGAAGAAGGAAGGAAGGAGTAAGAAGGAGAAGATGGAGTACATTTGAGTGGTAACTTCCAATAATCCGTTTCAATCCGTTTCAGTTTTAATTTAAAATCCGTTTCTACTTTCATTCAAAATTCGTTTCTCTTTTCATGAAAATCTAATTCAATTTTTATATATTACAATCCGTTTCTACTTTCGTTCAAAATCCGTTTCTACTTTTATTCAAAATCCGTTTCTGTTTGAGCTAAACAAGAGGAGGCGTGGTTTTGGTGATGAACCCACGCCTAGGTGTAAAAGAAAATCCGCTTCTACTTTCATTCAAAATCCGTTTCTACTTTCATTCAAATTCCGTTTCTGTTTCATAAAAATCCAATTCGATTTTTAATTCAGAATCCGTTTTTGTTTTCATTCAAAATGCGTTTCTATTTTTTAAAAATAACCAATTCAGTTTTTCTTCAACCACAACAACACTAACAATAACAGGAACAACACCAACACTAACAAAGAATAAGAAGAAGAAGAAAGAAGAAGAAGAAGGAGGCTGCAACAACAATGGTGAAGAAGAAGGTTGCAACAACAGTGGTGGTTGATTGGTTGCTGCAATAATGATGATGATGATGAAGAAGAAGAAGAAGGAAGAGGAGGAGGAGGAGGCTGCAACAACAATGGTGGTTGACTGGTTGCTGCAATAATGATGATGAAGAAGAAGAAGCTGCGGTGGAAGAAGTTGCGGTGAATGCACATTTTAAATTTTGGGGAGAGTGATAGCGCATGTAATGGATGTGAGTGGAGAAAAATCACTTGGTTAGACTTGGTTGGGTAAATACTTGGATGTGTAGCATTATTAAAATACAATATATGTTGAATTAGTTTACAACATATATTAAAAATAATTTAAATGTTACATATATTTATACACAAATACTTAATAGTTAATTTGTTGACAGATGAATTTTAGCGTGTAAATAAAATTTTTGTGCGATAAATGATTTATTTGCTCCAATAGTAGCCCTACGAGGATGTTAATTTATAGTCTATTATTATTTTTGTTGTGATATCAAATATTAAATGAGCTTAATATTGACTTTTAAGACTTTATCATTAATTTATTATTAAATAAAGCTCAACTAAATCCTCTTAAAATAAAAATGCCGTTAAAATACATAACAGACTCTCTGTTTTTTAGTAAACTAGTGTAATTATCCCGTGCTATGCACGGGATTAAAAAATAGAATTGAATTTAAGATCAGAATAAATTCAACTTAATAGGAAAAAAAATCTAATAAATCAAATTAATAAAATAATAGGTTATGATAGGTGTACTAAAATCATTTATCAAAATTAATTATTAAAATAAAATGAGTTAAATATCATATTGGCCCCTGACATTTGGGGTTACGATTAAATTGGCCCCCGAAATTTAAATGTTAACAAATTGGTCTCCTACTTTTACGAATATGACTCACATTGGCCCTTTTAAGGTTGTCCGTAAGAAAAACGCTGATTCGACAGTTAATTGCTCACGCTAAACTCTAATAAAATGACTTCGAGATATGTTCGTGCGAGTAAAGTACCAAAATGATGTTATTTGAGAGGGAAAGAAGTTAAAATT
>JASCZI010241817.1:0-17120 GCA_036250425.1 Stylosanthes scabra | reverse complement strand
CTTAAGATAATTTTAGATTAACTTTCGTGTATTTATAAACCATGTCATGTCTCTCATCCATTGCCTAATTTATAAATTAGTGTTGACTATATATAGACAAATAAAAATTATTCTTTAGTATGTTGAGATCAATAGAAGCATATGGATAAGGTTAGCATAGTAAACAATATAACTGAAGTGGAATTGATATATATCTTAATTGATTTTTCCTACAAAGATGATAAATGGTGATGCTTGTCCTTTTTTTTTTTGGTTCTATTTACAATTTATAAGTGACTTGACCTGTGTCTCCTGTTTCCATTTTATTGCTGTCCCTATCTTAATAATTGTTTATGTTGATTCAGAGCTAGCTAAACCTTCTTAGATGTTTGAAAATTATGTTTTGAATGGATTGGTAGCTTAATCCTATTAGTTTTGTTGTAGATAATGGTTTAATTATTAGACTAATTATGTACAAGGATGCCCAGTATGTGGAACATATCTGCCTATATTGATACTGTCAGTGGATGCACCATCGTAGAAATCGCTGCATAGTGTTGACATACACCTCAAAAGTCAAAAGCCTCAAGGTGTTGACAATGGGAGGGAAGAGTTTAAAGCTTACAATTTTAGGACATTGGTAAATTATAGTTCTCAAAATCAAATCGTGTGATTTATTTTCTTGAAAATCAGACCTTACTTCTTGACAGCAATCATACTACCTTTGGGTTTTTTTTTGTGTGTTTCAGGAATAACAATAATGGCTACTCCTAAATGTTTTAAATACAAGGTATTTCTCTATTGATCTTTTCCTCTCTCTAATGTACTTGCTGCATACTTGGATAGCTTGATGTACTTACGGGTTTGATGAATTACAAGGGTGAGAGTGAAAGGCGCTGCAAGTAAGAGAGCATGCCTGCTAATTTTATATGGTATATTGATTCATTGAATATTCTTGATTATTATATCCAATTTCAAGAGTAGAAATTAATTATGATTGCAGTCTGCCTTCTTTTCCTCTTCTTTCCTTTTTATATTTATTTTCCAGTGTCCACTTTTGAATATAAGTTATTGTCCTGCATCAGAAATTGATTCCAGTCATGGAAAGAATGTGGTAAAAACATTATTTCTTCACATTATTTCACCATGCTTCTTATATTTAAGTTATTAGTGTTTACAACTCTCTTGCATGGAGGAGGAATGAAGTGGTTCGAATTCCCATAAGGCATGCCATCTTTTATGGATTTAGGTTATAGGCCTATAGGATACTAAAAGAAATATTTCATAGCGTCTTATAATGCTCACAGTATTAGCATTTGTGATATTTGATTTCTTCCTGTTTTCAGGTTCCACCAAATCATCAGTACATACATATCAAATATTCCATATTGTGTCTTATCATGCTCTTGGTATTTGTGATATTTGATTTCTTCCTGATTTCAGGTTCCACCAAATTATCTGTACATACATATCAAAGTAATGAAAATTAAGGTTTGAGGTTGGTCAAGGAAACTTGAAGCTTATGTTTTCTACGGATGAAGAAAAACATAGCAATTATGTTAATATAAAAAGCATGGTACGTGATACATCACGTTGTGTAAAACGATTCCCTCTTAATTAGGAACTTTATATGTTGTAATCATGTCTATATTCTTTCTCCCTTCTCAGCATGTTTTGGTATATTTTATTAAATATGTGATTTTATTTGGCTGGATTAGAGGGATTATATTATTGGATTTTTCCCCTCATTGGACATATACAAGAATCAAGTTTCTTTATTATTCATTAAAAAAAAATACAAATATCAAATACAAAGTGGGTAAAAAGTATTTTAACTAGCTTAATTACCATTCAAATTCCTGCGAATCGCGCGGGTGAACACTCTAGTTAACAATAAACAAGACACTGACTATGATGAACCCAGTCCGTGAGAAAATATTCCAAATGTGTGGTTCAAATTTACTCTGTCCAGCTAAAGTTCGACTTCCCAAAGGGTTTGGTCCAAGAGAAACCAAACCCACAAACACCCTATTCCTAATTCTAACCTGCATAGACTCTATCCCCTCAACAAACAACAACCTCAAACACTGCCACATAATGCAAATCTGATCTAGAAAACCTTAGACATACAGAACTCAACAAGCCGCCAGAAGAACATAGAGATACAAGCAAAGAACACCAATCTTCTACGAGCACTAAGGGCTTCTGAGCGAACGAGCTGTCTGATCGAAAAGGAAAAATTTGAATAGGATGAGTGGGAAAGAGCACTAGTAGCTGCGAGTTTTGCAATGCTATGAGCAAGACGACCACATTCTCTTGAAACCCAAATAAAACTACAGCAAGACGATTACTCTCTTGCATTTTTGGGGCGTCAAATGTTTTGGGCCAACCAGTGAAGGTTATCTTTGGGCCGTCATTTGTTTTGGGTCAATATATAAAGGATGCGAGGTTCAGTTATTAACATAGTTTTTTGTTTTGTTTTGTTGGGTTTGCAATTCAAATTGAAATTTTTTTTGTAGTTTCTAAGTAAAATTTATTAGGTGTTGATCCCTGTGATCAAACAACTAAGATGCATGCCTCAAAGCCCGAGGATCCGGATTCGATATTAGTATCATGAGTGTGTGAATGTGTAGTGCGCGTGTGTACGGAATATAATCAATAGGATTGGAAGCTATTGAGCATGGGAAATTCTAAGGTAGGGAGGGAGGAGACAACCATAGGTATGGACTGTGGAGTTGGCCATTAATGTAACGACGCGTGTTGAAAAACATTACACAATGATGAGCAGTTGTGAAGCAGGAATAACAAGAAGTTTAGAGGATGTCAGATGATGGCGTGTGAACATATGATACTTAAAGTGAAGTAATTATAAATAATGAATCATAATGTTTTGCTAATTTGTTTGAGGTAATAGGCCTAGTGGGCTATTTTGTTTTTGTGGAGCTCTTAAATTGTTTCTATGGTTGCCAAAAAAAGTTGTTGTGAAAGTCTTGGACAACAAACAATGATTGCAGGTCTTATATAATTGAAGGATTTTAATAATTTTGAGAGGTTTGATTTTTTTTTTAAAATAGTCTATCATAACCAAACAAAAACTGGATTCATCTCGATAGCTCTATTGAATATGAGATTTGTATTTTTTGGTGGGTTGCTGAAAAAGGTAATTTGTGTGTTTAAAAATAATTTAAATATTAATAATTAGCTGATGTCAAAAAAATATTAATAATTAGAATAAAAAAAATTAATTAGACGAAAAAAGTAATAAATATGACTGATGATGAATAAAGATATAATTAGACGAACAATGCATGTGATAAATTTATTATACTAACATTTATATTTAAAAATATAAATGAAGAAATAAAATAATAAGAATGCAATTAAAAATATATATATAAATGAAGAATTAGGGGAGGTAAAGAAAATGAAAGAGTAAAATTAAAAAATAATAGAGCTTTTGCATCGTTATACTTGATCAAACGAGATTATAGAAAAAGAAAGTTATTCCGTACCATCTTATTACCAATAAAAAGTGTGGGTGGATTAAGAAAAAAATTTAAAATCTTATTATTTATTTGAAATAAAAATGATAAGTTATATTTTTTTTTAATAAAAAAACAAACCTCTCAAAATTATTAAAATCCTTCGATTATATAAGGCTTGCAACCATAGTTTGTTGTCCAATACTTTTCACAACAACTTTCTTCGGCAACCATAGAAATAATTTAAGAGCTTCCAAAAACAAAATGTCCCACTAGGCCCATTACCTCAAACAAATTATTATAACATTATGATTTATTATTTATAATTACTTCATTTTAAGTATCACATGTTCACATGCCATCGTCTTATATCCTCTGAATTTTTTGTTATTCTTGCTCCACAACTGCTCATCATTGTGTAATGTTTTTCAACACTCGTTATTATATGTATAGCCAACTCCACCGTCCATACCTGTGGGTGTCTCCTCCCTCCATCCCTTAGAATTTTCCATTGAGCATTCCATCCGGAAAAAAAAATTATTAGGTTTCTTGCATGAAGTTTAAGTCAACATCACAGACAATTTTTTTATTATTAGTTTATTACATCATACAAAAAATCTATATTCATACTTTTTCGGGAAGATTATCATATTTATTTAAAAAAATTAATATAATTCCATTCAAACGAATGTGTAAATAACTCTTAAATATTTTATTTAATATAATGACAAATATTTTGAATTTTAAATTTTAAATATTTATTTATACAATATAATTTTTTAAATAAAAACTATATCTATGTATCTCATATGTTACTTATAACATATGCTTCGGCTGATATTAGTTATTAAGAATGCTTCTAAAAACTCTTGCTATTGAAAATTGAAATTTTTGTTAAGTTGATATTTATTTAAATGTTTTTTTAAGAGAATTAAAAAGGCATTAAATATATAATAAAATCATGTAAGTGATATGAAGATAAATTTATATGCATTAGCCAGCGAAAAAAATTACCTGTACACAAATTATTTAAATAATTTTGTGTTGATACGGTAGAGCACGGTGAATGTAAAAAATTGGGCTCCGATTTTCAAATTTTTATATTTATTTATGTCCACTCAATTTTATCCTGCGAAAGAAATAAAAATATTTGTAAAACCCTAGATTTTTTTAGGGTTTGTTAAAAAAATAAGTGGTTTTAACTTTTAAGGTGTCGACAGCACACCACCTTGCCCCTCACGTAAAGAGCCACAAATGCCTTCACTTCCCTTTTCAATCTATTGTTCCCTTTCCAATCTAGCCTCATCCATTAGTAAGGGTACGTTTGGCAACGAGGATCGAGACGGAGAAATTGAGATTAAAAGATTTGGATTGAAATTAAATTAAATTTATGTATTGTGTTTGATTGAAGGTGTATTAAAATAATAAATATAAAGATTAAAATGAAAAAAATTACTAAAATACCCCAAGAAGCTAGAAACCAAATAAACACTTATCTCATTAACAAATTATATTTCTTTTCCCTTTCTCCATTCACAACCCATATGAGCTGCAAGTATGCAGCAACAACACCAAGTCACCAACCACATCTATCTCTTCATTTCATTATTCCCAACACCAACATTTTCAACAATTATAAAAATTAAACTCCAACAACAACTTTATATACATTTCAACCATTTCAATATTATCCATTTTAATTGTTGCAAGTCCATGAAATGCCTCGCGAGACAGATTGGTTGTACATACTATAGATCACAGGCAAAACCCCACAAATTGAAAAATCTCAATTTTTTCTTCCAATTTTGACATACAGCAAATCTCAAAAATAAAATCTTCACACAAAATCCATATACCCCACAAGGAAAGAAATAAAATTATGGATTTGTGTGTCAAACAGAACGTTACATTGAAGAGGGTGAGGCTTGACACAGGGACGTAAAGGGCGATGAAGAAGATGGTGGAGAGACTTGACACAAGGACGACGGTGCTGGTGGAGGAACAACAAAAATGGAGCTGGCATGTGAGTGGTGATTTTTCAATCTGCAACTTCTTTTTTTTTTTTTCTTTTATGTTTGTAATTTTTTTCGTCTTTGTTGTTGTTATTGTCGTCGTCATTGTTGCTGTTGTTGTTGTTGATGCTGCTATTGCTGTAAAATGTACACAAATATAAAGCTATACTACATTGAAATAAAAAGCTAAAATATACATAAATATAATATTAAATGCACCGAAATAATAAGAAAACCACGGCAACACGATAAATCAATATCTCACAAACCACACCGAAATATAAAGCTAAACTGCAAATATAATACTAAAATACACCGAAATAATAAGGAAACCACAGCAACGCGTTAAATCAATCTCAAAAAATGCACCGAAATATGAAGCTAAACTGCATCGACATAATACTCTAAAATGTACACAAATAATACTTTGAACTGGACACAATATTATGACATGATCACATTAAAAATGAACACTAAAAACTGCAATTTAAAGAGAACAATCATATTTTAGCTAGGCTCTCCTCTAGAATAATAAATACAATACATATATGACATGATCATACTCCATACCACAATACAAATGTACTTAAGGAATTACAATATTGAAAGTTAGCACTCTTATGTATTTTATCTTCTTCCTTCTTTCCTCCTCCTCTATATTGCTATTGTTGTTGTTGTAGTAAAACTCAAAACTAAGGAAATCAATATCTCACAGACTACACCGAAATATAAAGTTAAACTGTACACAAATATAATACTAAACTGCACCGAAATAATACAAAAACAAATAGCAACACGTTAAATCAATCTCCTCCTCCTCCTCCTTCTTCCTTCCTTATTCTATTTCTGTATCATCATCATTATCGTCATCTTCTTCTTCTTCTTTTATATTGTTGTTGTTGTAAAACTCAAAACTAAAAAAATCAATATCTCACAAACTGCACCGAAATATAAAACTAAAATATACACAAAACTAAGGAAATCAATATCTCACAGACTGCACCGAAATATAAAGTTAAAATGTACACAAATATAATACTAAAGTACACCGAAATAATAAGAAAACCACATCAACACATTAAATCAATATGTCACAGACTGCACCAAAATAAAAAAAAGCTAAAATGTACACAAATATAACACTAAACTGTACTGAAATAAAAGACAATCACAAATAATATTCAAAACTGTACACAAATAATATTCCAAGTTGTACACAAATATAAATCTAAACTATACACAAATACAAAGCTATATTGCACCGAAATAAAAAACAATAAAATCTTCTTCTTCTTCTTCCCTTCATTCCTCCTCCTCCTCCTCCTCCTCCTCTTTCCTTTTCTTTCATGTCTTCTTCTTCTTCTTCTTCTTCTTCTTCTTGAGATCACGCAAATCAAAACGAAATCTAACAACAAGAATGAAAATAGAATTCTAACAACAGAAGAACAAGACGAAAATGATCGAAAATCAAATCTAATCAAATATAAGAACGTTGCAGAATTGAAAATCGAATGTACCTCACGTTCCAGAGAACAAAACGACGCAGAGAAC
The DNA here is from genome assembly GCA_036250425.1 of Stylosanthes scabra. Classification (NCBI taxonomy): domain Eukaryota; kingdom Viridiplantae; phylum Streptophyta; class Magnoliopsida; order Fabales; family Fabaceae; genus Stylosanthes; species Stylosanthes scabra. The sequence continues at coordinate 10,096 of JASCZI010241817.1, read as the reverse complement.
AGAAGAAGAATGTTGCAGAGAACGTTCAAATCAAGAATCACGAATCCTTCGAATCAAACGAACAGAAGAAGAGCGTTGCAGAGAATATTCAAATCAAGAATCACGAATCCTTCGAATCAAACGAACAGAAGAAGAACGTTGCAGAGAACGTTCAAATCACGAATCACGAATCCTTCGAATCAAACGATGAAATCCACAAAAATGCAGAAAACCAGAAGTGGAAGAATGACGCGAAGAAGAAGAAGGAGGAATTAAAAAAAAAAAAAAGAAAACTGAAATTCATGGCTTTGAAATAGTTAAAAGACGTTATAATAGGAGAATGGTGACGCGTGGGTTATTTTGTTTGGTTATCCACTTGGTTGATAAAACCACTTGATTACTTAGAATTATTGTTTTTTTAAGACTTGACCAGAAATACTTAGTTACACTTAATTGAGTACAAATAGCATCATCGTAGTATTAAAGTTAATTTTAAAACAAAACAAATGTATTTTCCCTTTTTTCTAGCGAGATATCATTTTTATTTTAATATTAATTTTACGCAAGTAAATACTTATACAAATATATATACTTTTTAATTTAAGAGTTAAATAATATTTTGGTATAGTTTTAGCTAAAAACCAATATCGTTCCAAGATTGTTTTATGTTCAAAATCGTCTCTTACGTTTATTTTATAATTTAAAATCTTCATTCTGGATCATAATTTTTTTTAACAACAAAATTGTTCATAATTATACGTCATTATTTTTATTTTCATGATAATCACCACCAACAATACTAGTAATTTTCGAATAAATATAGAAAATTAAATTTTAGGAAAAAAATACCAAAACTACCTATAAAAAATTCGGACGCTGACAAAACTACTCATGAAAGAAAGAAACAAGTTTTTTACCTATGAAAGATGAGTTTTGTGTGACAAAACTACCAAAAATGTCACCCAAAACTACCCAAAATCAATGCCTCGTAATTGACGTGTGGATAGTTTTGTCATACAAAACCCATCTTTCATGGGTAGAAAACTCTTTAAAAAATTATTTTAAATTTTTTTGTGGTACTGTTAAGGGTTTTCGTGGTTCAATTTTTATCCAAACTGATCTGAAACTGAATCAAAGAGTTTTAAATTGTTTAGAAATTGAATCAAACTATTTTCTCAAATAGCAAATTAGTTTAAAATCAGTTTATAATATAGTGCACCAGTTTAAACTGGTTTTTAAGCTAAAACCAATTTCTCATATATAAAATCAATTTTATCATATAAAATCAGTTTTATCTTATAAAAAATCACGCTCTCACTCCTCCTCCCCTCTATCTTTCTCTCTCCCTCTTTTTTTCTCTTCCAATTTTTAAAATCTTGGAGTTTGATTATTTGAAAAAAAATTTACAAATTAGATAAAAGCTGAAATTAAAAAATAAGTTGAATATTTAAACTTTGACTTATTGGATTGGAAAATTCTTTTATTTTACATTGTACACTTTTATAACTGTGGTTCTTGTGTATTATATTTATTATTGTTATCTTTTTTATAATATGATTTATTGATCCTATTTTTTCGTATTATTAAATGATGCGTAAACATTAATACAGAAAAATGTAAATTTCTATGCTAATTATTATTTGTACTTATTAAAAAATAATTTTTATTTGATTTAATCAAATATATGTGATATAACATAAGTTTTCAAAAACTATTTTTTTAAAAGATAACTTTGATAAACCTAAAAATATTATCCAACCTGTAAGCACTACCAAGTATTATGCAAACTTGAGAATCAGATGCGTGGCGTTTCTATTGTCGAAATTAAACATATTATTATTATGAAACATGATATCAATTTTTTTTTTATTTTATCAAAGTCAGTTATATTTCATTCCATCAGAATAATAAAATGAATACATGAAAAAATGGGTCTAATTTGGACAACCAAAAGGTAACAAAGAGAGTGAAAACTCCACATAATTAAAATATTATAATGTAAATTACTAAAGGAGAGAGAACACATAAATGAAAAGCAAAATTAAGGAGGATGATGTTCGTGGTATTCTTGGATCAAACTCATAGCCGATTGAAGAACTCCCCAGCAACGCCTTCAAATATTCGAAAATTGCAATGGTTCCAAAACTTCCAAAGAATCATAGCAATCAGACTATCTCGTCTTCTGATCTCAGATGCATCAAAAATTACGAAAGTTTCTTCCTCCCCCACATTAGGATTAGTATTCTTCACCGTTATAGCAGACAAATCGGCCATGGTAGTTGAATTGTATTGTATGACACATGAAAAGATAAGAAAATAAGGATTCTTTTCTAAAATCTTATCAGAGCACATTGAAACTCAAAATGACACATTAAAACTTTAGCAGGGCACATTAAAGCATTAGAAGAATTCTACTAGGGCACAAAAGAAACTCTAATAGGGTATAAAAGAAAACTCTAACAAAGTATTAGGGCACAAAAAAAATTATAGTAGAACATTAGAGCACAAAAAAAAAACCTATGTGAAATATTTCAACATGACATCAATCTCAAGACTCAAATAGCAATATAAAATATAATGTATTAAGCTTAAGTTTTTTTCTAATGACTAAATTAAGCTTAATCTGAAACATAACATCAATCTCAAGATTCTCACCCAAAAAAAACATCAATCTCAAGACTTAAATGCTAATGTAACGTGCGTTAGTTTAATATTATTAAAAATACCAAGAAAGTGATTGGCTCACTTAAAAACTTTTTCTATATTATTATAGTAATTTAGACACGCTGGATGGGACAGATTTCAAATATTAGGAGACCTACTTTCTCTGTTATATTATATTTTTTTTATAAATAAACTAATTAAATATTAATGGTGTATAAAGTAATATAAATACACGTTAAAAATAATAAAACATATATTTATTTATATACATATATAGTAATTAATTTTAATATACAAATAAAATTAATATTATAAATATGTATATCTATTTTGAATGAATAAATTCAATCAAATCGTTTATTTACATGCTAAATAGAAGATTATTTTACTATCAAGTAATAAAAAAAATAGTATCGTAATAAATTTTTATTTGATAAGTATCAAAAAAAGTATAGGTAACCAATAATTTTTTAATAAATAAATAAACAATAAAAAATAGAATATCCGAAACTATTGTTTATAAAACATTCATAATTGAAGCTATAGAGCATCCTAGACCTAAAGTAACCTCAGCAAACTTTATATCTTTTTAGAAACATAACATCCGAAATTTAAAAACAGAACATCAAAAAGCATAAATAGAACATCCAATTTAAGTTATTGATTGATGTTGGTTGAATTATTATTCTCTAGCATGATTATAAATATCAAAATAATTTTTTATTTAACATAAAATAAATAATTTAATTAAATTTGATTGAATAAAATAAATATAAGTATAGAATTATTATTAATTTTTTTTTCAATCAACATGGGTTAAAAATTTCCAAAACTTAACGCCAAACTCAACTAAAATTATGCTATCAAATAATCAAACGAATCCGTGCTTATATCTACTCCGAAATCATTACGAGGTTGGAATCAAACATATCCGATCCACCTTCTTCCTCTCATCATCATGAATACTTTTTTCTTGATTATCTCATTTTGCTTATGCATTCAAACCCATGCATCATCTTCCTCGGATTATTCTTCCCAATCAAACAATCCATTCCCCAAAGAAGCTCAACCCACAAAATCTGGTTACCTACCAGTGAGTAACAATTCTTCCTCTGCAATGTTCTATGCTTTCTATGAAGCTCAGAACTCAACCTTACCTCTCTCCGAAACCCCACTTGTCATTTGGCTCCATGGTGGCCCTGGAAGTTCCGCCATGGTTGGCAACTTCTATGAGGTTGGACCATGGCGTATCACAGAATCCATCACCCTTGAACCCAACCCTGGTTCTTGGAACAACTACTTTGGCCTTCTCTTTCCAGATAACCCCATTGGCACTGGATTCAGTATAGCCTCATCACCACAAGAAATCCCGACAGATCAACAAGGTATTAGCAGACACCTTTTTACTGCTATTGCACAGTTTCTTCAACTTGATCCTGTTTTCAAACACCGTCCTATTTATTTTAATGGGGAAAGCTATGGTGGAAAGTATGCCTCTACAATTACAAATTTTATATTGAAAAGAAATGCAGAGTTGCATCCTTCTCAAAGAATGAATTTGGTTGGTGTGGTTATTGGGGATGGGATAATTGAGGCTGTGACTCAAGCAGGCACGGAACCTGCTAATGCTTATTACGTGGGTTTGATCAATGAGAAGCAAAAGAGTGAGTTGGAGAAAGATCAATTGGAGGTAGTTAGGTTGACGCAGATTCAGAATTGGAGTGAAGCAGCGAGTGAATGGAGAAGAGTCCAGGACAAGATTCAAAACATGTCAGGGTTGACTTCTTTGTTTGACTACACAAGGAAAGATCATCCTTATCACTATCAAGATTGGATTACTCAATTCTTGAACATGGCTGAGGTGAAGAAGGCACTGGGAGTGAACGAATCTCAAGTGTTTGAAACTAGCAGCATTGAGGTAAGGACAGCGTTGGAGGGTGATATAATGAAGAGTGTCAAGTTTAGGGTAGAGGAGTTGTTGAGGATCAACACTATTAGGGTGTTGTTGTACCAAGGCCAATATGATTTGCTTGCTGGTCCAGTGCAAACTGAGGCGTGGGTGAAGACTCTGAAATGGGAAGGGATTCAGGATTATCTAAATGCAGAGAGGAAGATATGGAAGGTTAATGGAGAGCTTGCTGGCTATGTCCAACAATGGAAGTCACTCACCAATGTTGTGGTGTTAGGAGCTGGCCATCTTATGCCTGCTGACCAGCCTGTCAATGCTCAAGCAATGATGCAAGATTGGATCTTGCAAAGGGGTATCTTTGGAAATTCGCCTTCTTTCAATTACATTTGAATGGATGAAATTCATGTACTTCGAGATTAATTAATGATGTTTTGCTTGAAAATAATTAATGTTATGGTCGGTTAGTATTCTCCTTTAATTAATGCTAAGGCGTAGGATTTGGTATAACAACGAGTGGCATCATTTTCTTGATAGCAAAGCCAAATCTGACTGAAAATTCAAGAACTTTGTCACTAGGTCATCTCCATTCAAAGCAATGCAAGAAAGAAGCTTCTCTGACCTACGTGTTACGGTACTTATACTCGGGTACGAGATACAAAAATTAAAAAAGAAATAGGATACAGATATATAAGTATATATATATATATATAAAATAAATAAATTTTAACAATTTTGAGAAATAAATAATATAGTTTAATTAATAAAATATATTTTATATTTAATTTAATAATCTTTTTTAAATAAAACATTTAAATAGTAAATTTAATGTATTAAATATTATATTTAAATAATTTTAAAATAAAAATTAAAAAACAAAAAAATTGATCATAAATATACCTATTTTTAAATAATAAATTTAACGTATTAAATTCGCGATGAAATAGTTAGAGATATGCAAGTAGGATTCCAGCATAAATTATCCTCCCTGACCCAAAGGGAAGTACCGAAAATACTCAAACTTGTCTCCCTTATAGTCCAAGTTTCCAGCACCATCACCCTTTCTTAGGAACCTTTCTGGCCTGAATTCCAATGCATCCTCCCAAATGTCGGGGTCCCTTTAGACAATTGTGCTTGTAATTCAATAGTCTTATCCAATCCTATTACTGCATCCAACTCTGCTTGGACTTTTTCCATTGCCTCTGGAGTCTGAATTAGCCTTGCTACCACCCCCATTCCACTGTTGTTGATGTCGTCTCATTTCCACCCACCACTGCATCCTTTATAAAAAGACCATTCTGATTAACTTAGTGTGAAAGAGTAAATGGATCTAACAAAATAAGTGTAATTAAATTAACGGTAATACTACGTGTACCATTGTACACCTCCATACACACCATTTTTAGCACGGAAAAATATAAATATCAGCACATAAATTTTATTTTTCTGTGCTAATGTTTATATTTTTCCATGCTAAAAATGATGTGTACAGAGGTGTACAATGGTACATGTAGATTAATTCTTAAACTAATATGCAGATTTCTATAATTTTACCAAATTTTTAATTAAGTCTCTATATTTTTTTCTTTCAATTAAGTCCCTCCCTGATTGTATTTAAATTTTCAATTAAGTCCCTATTGTGATAAAAATGTTACTTTTAATAGAATATTCTCTTTTAAAAACGAATATTTCATTTAGAATTATCTATGTAATTTCAAAATACCAAAAATGCCCTTTGTGGCTCTAAGTCACACTCTCTCCAACTCACTCGTTACTCTCAAAAGAACAAATTCGTGAAGACTGCTAGGGCACGTTACACACTGAGAACCGTCGCAGGCTTCGTCTTCGACCCACCAAAGGCTCCGTCTCCGACCAGCCGCAGGCTCATTTGCGCACCCACATCGCCAGCTCCGTCCCAAGCCATGTCGCGCGTATCTCTTTGCAAGTCTCGTCACTCAGCTCGTCGCCATCACTGTATTGCAACTCCATCTGAATCGCGACTGAGACGCTTATGTCAAGGCACATTGCTACCATCCTCCGTCTAGAGTTACGTTCAACTATCTTAAGATAATAGTTCTTATTGGTGAATGGATTATTTTGTCTATGGTTGAAGAAAATGGAGGGGAAGGGGAGGGAGAGGGGGGTTTTGTTTATTTTACTGTGAAAATGGTTTATTTTATTTGTGTCTTTTTTTAAAAAAAAATAATTTGCAAGAAATTGTCTCCGAGATTAAATGAATTTTTCAGAACCCAGGAGTAACTGCTTTACCTTTTTACATATGAAAAACTAAAGTATGTTAATGTTTTCTCTATGTATAATTATGTAGTTTTAGCCTTTTTTGTTCTACGTGATTTTGGCCTTTGGACTAAAATAGAAATGGTGACTTAGGGGATGTTTATTGAAATTCATTTCAGCGAGAAAATTTTGTGGGGCTAAAATTTAAACATGTTACATAAAATTAACTATTTTGTGCAATTGATTTTTCTTGATTTACTGGCTTAAGTTATCATGGATGGCTTTGTATTTTCCATATGCCAATTCCATTTCACTTACTTAAACAATTTTGTTAGAAAAGATAACTTGTGGTACATTATCTAAATATAAGTGTAAAAATGAAATGTATATCTATGTTCTTAGTAGTTGTGTTTCACTTTAGCAGTCAAGAATTGTGTTCTTCCCTTTTAGTTATCAGCTCTTAATTTTATATATAAATTTATTATCAATGTATGTGAATTTTTTAATTGTTTCTGTAATGTGATTCTTTATTAATTTAATTGAATTTGTAAACATTTACTTTTATAATATTATTTTTCATTAATGCTACACATCCAAGCAATTTTTCCAACCAAGCTCAACCAAGTATTTTTAATCAACTCTCACCTAAATAGCGTGAAAATCACGCGCTCTCCTCCCCATTCAACACGCACACTTCTCTCCCAAATTCTCAGCAACAACTCCTCCCCCTCATCCTCCTCCTCCTCCTTCTTCCTGCTACTACGATGCCGCCGCTGTCGCCGACGTTGCCATCATTGCTACCACCACCGTTTTCTTCTTCTTCTTTTTCTTCTTCTTCTTCTTCTCCACTATTACGTTGTTGCTGCTGTTGTTCATGTTGTTGTTGCTGCTGTTGTTGATGATGATAATCAAAAACTGAATTGGATGTTCATGAAAAAATAGAAACGGAATTCTCATATAAAACAAAAATGGAATTCCCTATAAAAACTGAATTGAATTTTCAGGAAAATAGAAACGGATTTGAAAGAAAAACAAAAACAAAATTTTCATACAAAACAGAAACATAAGTTCATATAAAAACTGAATTGAATTTCCACGAAAATAGAAACAGATTTGAAAGAAAAACAGAAACGGGATTGAAAAGAAAACAGAAACGAATTTGGTGCCACGCCTAGGCGTGGTATTGTTAACGCACAGGCGTAACTTTGGTCACAGAAACAGAAACAGAATTTCATATAAAACAGAAACAGATTTTCATATTTAAAAACTGAATTGGATTTTCAGAAACAGAAACGAATTTTGAATGAAAGTAGAAATAGATTTTGAATGGAAGTAGAAACGGATTTTCTATATAAGTTACCACTCAAATGTACTCAAAATGTACTCCATCTTCTTCTGTACTCCATCTTCTTCTTCCTCCTCCTTCTTCTCCCTGCTACTACTGCTGCTACTCTTCTTCTTCTTGCTACTGCTACTGCTACTACTCCTCTTCCTCCTCCTATTTACGTAATTAATAGCATTCATTCTCAAACTAATAAAAAAAAAAAACAGAATCACCATAGTGACGATGGAGAAGAAAGACAGCGGTGAATGGGAGTGAGAGAGAAAACATAAGGCTTGCTAAAACGAATTTTGAAGTAACGAATATGAGTGATAAATGGGAATGAGCGAAAATTGTGGGATTCAGATTTTGAAAAAACGAAAAAAAAAAAGAAAGAGAGGCGTGTGGGTTAGTAACTTGGTTAGACTTGGTTGTTAAAATAACTTAGTTGTGTACAATTATTCATTATTTTTTATGTTCAAATTGGTTGAAACTTAGAGAGGCAAGTGAATATAGATATCTTAGTCAGAGTGATAATTTAGTAGTTGGCAGGGGAGATTATTTGGCGCCGGAAATACTTGTCGATTGGATGGGATATGATTGGCACTTTATCTGTTAATTAAACAATACAAATTATATGAAAAGAGAAATATTATTTTTACGTTAAAGAAAGAAAATGTTAATAACCAAACATCATTAACCAAAAATGCTTTCCAAACATCATTATTTGGTGAAACTCAGATTTGTGTTCTGTGGCTGTCATTCTTTATAATAATGGTTTAACATAAATATGGCCAAAATAATAACAAATGAATAAATACATTGTTTTTTATTGTATTTATGTCGCTGCTTATTAGGTATATTTATATTGATAATGCGCAACACAAATGAACAGGGCTTGAGAAAAAACTTTGATCAAAACATGGATGCGTGCTCCTTCAAGTTTGAAGAAGTTGTTGGTGAATCTTGTAACCTTGCATAGAATGGTGGCAATATTTTTTGCGTTTAGGGTTGCTTTGTAAAAGTAGTCCAAAATAAAATGGATGGAAAATTTTGTTATATATGTCTGTCTAAAAATTAGGATATTAGCTTTTTTTTATAGAATTGTAATTTTAAGTGTTTTTTTTTTGTGATTGAAGAAAATTATTTTTGCTTAAACACTTTTATATAATTTATATGAATCAATAAAAAATAACATTTTTAATATTTCTATCTTATTTTCTTTTTTCTGATTTGAAAAAGGAACATGCTACGTTTTAAGAGGTTGGTAATAAGTTCTGTTGGAATTCTTTGGATTCCATAAATTCTAGGATGATCCATGTTAAATCATTAAGAAAATATACTTGAGTGCGGAAGCGTACCTGAATTGATAGGCATGTTATTCTTGATCTCGATTTGTTGTTCCTAATCCTAGTGGTGGTTTTTTGGTCTTCCTCAACCTTAACCTTTTGTATCCCTGATAGGGCTGAATAGCAACTCTCTGATGGGAAAAGGGTTGCAAATGGCGGCTAGGTATATAGGGGATCAAAAATCTAGAGTTCTATTTATACTGGGCTATTGGCACCCATTAAATCCTGAATGCCCAAGTAAAATAGATAGTATTGCTTTTATTTTTATTAGGCCCAAATCAGTAAGTAATCTTAACTTATTTTTTTTATTATTTAAATCAATAGTGAGATCACTTTATGTAAATCAAAATTAAAATAGCTAATATGATTATATTTAATTTTCTAACAAATTAAAGTTAGACACATTTTTAAAAAACGTGGCAGTAGCTCAAAAAGTATGGACATTGTTTAAGACTATGCTTTTGCCCACTTATTGGCACCTTTTAAAGAGTGGCGGCCATCGATTCTCCACTGCGCTGAAAGGGAAAAAATATGAGTATGTGTTAGTGTGCGTTTGTCTAATTTAGAATTGAGGCTGTTGTCCAATTCAACCGTCTAAAAAAATGGCGGCGATATATATATATATATATATATATATATATA
>JASCZI010241816.1:63777-75539 GCA_036250425.1 Stylosanthes scabra | reverse complement strand
GTCTAAAAATTTCAAGTTAAATGTTATGTTTAAAATTTTTAAAATTAAAATAACCTAATAAATAATACAATGAATAACAAATGTATTTAATTATAAAATAAATAAATAAATCTCAATTAAAAATTAAATCTACTTAAATCAATATAAAATTAATTCTCCTAACAATTTACATTTACATATTCTAAATTAATTCTATACATACATTAAATTAGGATATATACCTACTCTAACATATACTAAATTAATTATTCTATCCTAATTCTACGTATAATATACCTACATTAATTCACCTACAAATAATAAGTAACAATTAAATTAAATAAAATTAAAGAGATGTGGTAAAAAAGTTTTACCTGGTGGTGATGATGATGTGAGTGGAGTGGAGTGGAGCGGAGTGAAGAGGGTGGAGGGAGTGTTAGAGTGAGAAGGAGTGGGAAGAGAGAGAAGTGAATAAAGAAATGGTGAGGACGGGCGCCGGGTATTTATAGGAAAAGGAATGGGGCAGAATCGGTGTAAGTTACGCCGATTATTTGTTATTTTACCAAGAATCGACGTGAGCTACGCCGATTTCCTATCAATTTTTTTTGTTTACACCAAAATCGGTGTAACGTACGCCGATTTCCTTTGAATTTTAAAAAAAAAATGAATTTCAGGAAATAAAGTTTTACTAATTTTTTTCAGAAAATAATATTTTTTTTTATTTAAAAAAAAGCCTTAAATCCATCCCTTTTTACATAGTTGTGTTAATTTTACGTAAAATTATTTTCAAGAAGTATCATGGAAGTTTTTTCCTCAGAACTTAATTCCATATTCTACTATAATACTTGTGAATCTTGAAATGATTAATCCTCATATTTTTTTGTTTCCAAGAATTGAAACTGTCATTCATCAATTGTAAAGATATTTCTATTCGTGAGTCATCACATAAAATTGTCATGTTGATGAGTTTTTTTTTTTAAAAAAAAAAGAAGTTGATAAGTGTTTGATTGTAGAAGTAATATTGGTTTGCTTATATAAATTATTCTTGTTGGATTTGTGTCGATTACTTTGTTCCATTTTTATCTGGGTTCGGTGTTAGTACTTTTAGATAAACTAAGTATTTTAATTACATTGTTTAATTGTGGGAGTAATATTGATTTGATTATCTAGGTTATTCTTGTTGAATTTACGTCGATTACTTTGTTCCAATTTTACTTGGATTTGGTCTCAGTTTTAGATGGATTAAGTATTTTAATTACAATGATTTTTTCATGTTTATTTTAGGATATATAATATTTTAATAGGGCAATATAATTAAACACAATTTTTATAAAAACAATGCTAGATAACCAACGTTAGAGAGCCCATTAAGGAGTCAATAATTAAGTTATCATCCAAAATTATATGAGTTATCATTCGTAACTCATATATTAATGATTAAGTTATTATCCAAAATTTATATGAGTTATCATCCGTAACACATATTGGTTCCCTATTGGCCATAATATGTTGGTTCCTAGCCTTTTTTCTTTTATAAATTATATACTATAGATGAATGATATTTTAGGAAAAAAATTATGCACTAAATTAGTAACCTATAACTAATAACTAATTGTACAAAATTTTATTATTTCAACAAAATTTTAAATAATTTTTAATTTAGTTTATATTTGAAAACTAATCATCAAAGAGCAATGCTAGGTGTATACCAAAATCAGTAGCTATTGTTGTATAATACGCATTGAAATATTAAATACATATTAAAAATGAGTTAAACTATACATGTATTTTGTATTTCAATGTATATTATACACTGGTCGCTGATTTGGTGATTGATTTTAGTGTGCAAATAGAATTATTCTTCATGAAAACACATGTATAATACAAAATTCTTCATTTACTAATAAATCTTAAAGTTGAGTGGAAAAACTATAAAAAAAATATAAATCTCATCTAAGAAAATTCATTAATTGAATAGTGCTATAATAATGTTCTATTTTTAACGAGAAGATATTTTTATTATGTGAGATTACTTTAATAAAATATATAAAAAATTGATATAAAAATTAATAAGATAATTTTTTATTTTATTGTGGGGACAAATATAATTTTACATTGCGACATATGTATATATATACATAGTTTCTTATACATTTTCTTCAAGTTAATCATCACATTTGTGGAAAGAAAAAACGACTTAATAGAGGAATTGAGAATTTTAATTACTGAGTTTTCTTTCACCTAAAACGAGGCTGATTATAAAGTACAACAAAACCCATGAAATAGCCCACCCGAAACGACCTTAAAGATTAGCTGTGCCATTATGCCATTTCATCAGAAGCAACAAGGACATTTTCGGTTTTTTAGCTAAGCATAAAAAGACAAAAAAAACAGCTTCACCAGTTACATACCTGGCACATTAGACAACATAACTTGAAGTGTAACATGGAAAACTTTCATTTAGTATTAGTTTATGTCTTTGTAAATGTTAATTATTATCTTGCGAAAGTATTTTGTTACTGTATTACGCTAGATATTATCTAGAACCATCAACTTATCGGCTCTTGATCACGGTTTACAAAAGTCCCCGGCCAGCCTCTAATAAGACGGTAACTTAGGAAACATCTTATTAATATCTCAACTTTCTATAGACTCAGGCTCTGTGTGGTTGGTTATAAGCGATTTTAATGAGATGCTAATCATGAAGTAAAGGGAGTTTTCATTTCAGTCTTAAGGTTAACTCTGTCTTAGGACTGCCTATATTAGTGTGGGCTCTTAGACATGGGAGCTACTAGTAGAAAATTTACCTGATTTAGGAGAACTAAGGTAATAGAATTTAGAACACAAATATTATTTGTATATCAAATTCAGTCATTAAATATTTTCAATATGTATTTTGTGTTTTAACATGTATTTTATATTTATGGTTGATTTAGTATTTAATTTTTTGTGTATACCTGGCTAATTTACTCAACCACCCATGTTTTCAAAACTTATTCATGGTATACCCTTGTTTTGTAATCATTGCCCTCGTTTTGCCACGGTGGTAAGCTGACCCTCTTTTTGACTGCTGATTAACAGGCGCTTTCCACTTGGAAGAGCGGATGCGAGAAGCGCCTCCTTCATTGAAGGAGCTGACACGTTAGGCGCCTCCCAAATGAAGGCAACAAATGGAAAGACGCCACATGGACAAAAACAATTAACGTAAAGGCGCTTTCCCAATAAACACAATTAACGTAAAGGCGGCTTAGTTGTTATAATCACCAGTTCAATGTATAATTAAAGGGACTAGATGAACCATTATACACACCTGTACTCACCATTTAGTAACACGATTGGAGAACAAAATTAAATTAAATTATGTTGTTTGGATCAAAATGGTATTCGCTTTGTTTATTGATATGACAAAGAACTGAGTACTCTTTAGTGTCTATATTTTGTAGCCTTTCAATATTAAAATTTTATCAATAATTTTTTAACGATAAAAACTCTTAATTTATTTTAGAATTTATAAAATTAAAAAAATTTAAAATTTGACTCCTTAATTGAATTATTAATTTTTTATACATTATTTTTTTATAATTCAAATTTTTTGTTCTAAAAAAAAATTAAAATATATTCGAGTACATGTGAGTAAATCATTAAAACAGAAAAAAATATACATATTAAAGATTTTTATACTATTATTTGAATTTTAGAAATAAAAAATAACTCTTTTCACCTAGAAAAGGTCATGAAAGGAAAAACAATCTTACAAGGACTAATGTGTATAAGGCACATTAGCAATAATTTTATTTTCAAAAATTCAAATATATATCTAATAGTATAGATAGGATAAAAATAAACAAAAAGCATAAAATTCTTTAATAATCCGTATAAAAGTATTTATATTTTTTCTGTTTAAATGATACTCACATGTACTCGAATATATTCTAATTTTTTTTAGAGCAAAAAATTTAAATTATAAAAAAAATGTATAAAAAATTATTAATTCAATTAAGGAGTCAAATTTTTTTAAAAAAATATTTTTTGATTTTATAAATTTTAAAATAAATTAAGAGTTTTTACCGTTAAAAATTATTGATAAAATTTTAATATTGAAAAACTGCAAAATATAGACACCAAATAGTACTCATTTCTTTGTCATATAAATAATCAAAGCCAACACCATTTTGATCCAAACAACATAATTTAATTTAATTTTGTTCTACAATCGTGTTACTAAATAGTGAGTACATGTGTACAATGGTACATCTAGTATTAACTTAAAATTATACTGGTCCCCTTTAATTAAGAACTAAGGCGTCTTTACGTTAATTGCCTTCATTAGGGAGGGCGTCTTTACGTTAATTGTTTTTGTTTATTTGCACATTTCCATTTGTTACCTTCATTAGGGAGGCGCCTAAGGTGTCAGCACCTTCAATGAAATAGGGCGCTTCCCATACTCACTCCTCCAAGTGGAAAGTGCCTAGCGCTTTAGCGCCTCTAATCAGCAGTAAAAAAACAGTCTGCTTGCGACCGTGATAAAATAAGGACAATTTGATCAATTATTTCAAAACAAGGATATTTCAGAAATAAGTTTTGTAAACTGGATAGTTAAGTAAATTAACCTATACACCTAGCATAACTCACCTTAGAGATCTTAGAGATATAGTCTTTAGCTTCTTCATTATCTTCTTAGTAAAGGATAGGCGCTCATGTTTCCAGGCTTTTCTGAAGGCATAAATGTTGAAAAAAGAGTATGAATATTAGGTAGTTAGTGAGAATGTGATTAGGAAAAAAATATTGAAAGAGTATACACGCATATAAGTTGATCCATGATTAAGTAGTTAATTTGACTATTATTATATTGGGACCAATTTGTATGATAATAGATTTTTTGAAGGACCAATTTGTCCGATAACTAATATTTTTTTGGGAGCAATATGATTAAAATTGTATTATTGTTTCAATAATTTATTTGTCCATTTGTTTACATATTATTTAACGATTAAGTTATTTAGTTAATATGCCACGTCAAATAATTTCGTTAGGATTTGATGGAATAAAATAAAACTAATATGATTTACAAAACAAAAGTTTTAATATTAATGTTAGAATGGGAAATGAAGAAGAGCACAATTTGGAAATAAATATAGTTACATAATTGGGACAGTTGGTAATGAATTTGCAAATTATGGATCACAAGAGGAGTACTAAAAAAATGATTATGAATGAGGAATGTAGAGTTGAAGTCAGTAGTGAATTGTGGTATCTCTTCTCTCCTCTGTGAAATCTTCTCTTCCTCTTCGTCTCCGCTGTTTGAAGGAAGGCTTTTCTGCTTATATTTCATAGCAAATTATAGTCTCTTTTCTGTTTATACTTCATACTATTATTAAATAAAACAAAAAATTTCAAAATAACAGTAGAAACCATTCAGTAATAATTTTTTTATTAATTATCAATTATTAATTCTTTTCCCAAAATTTTGGCTCTCTCGCAAAAACTATCTAGCTCCGCCATGCGGATAAATATAATTAATAAGAGTTTTATTATGTGTATACTAAAATCAACCATTAAATTAGACATCAGTATATAATATGTATTGAAATATTAAATATATACTAAAAATAAGTTAAACTATACATGAATTTTATATTTTAATAGATATTATACACTAATAATTAATTTGGTGACTAATTTTGATGTTCAAATAGAATTATATATAAAACTATAAAAGATATGATTGCTAATATCTAGATACCCAAGCATTTTTGGAAAGTTTTGAAGTATATCGATGTATTGATATACCTATAATCTGTAATCGTTATTTTGATTTATATATATATTTTATATTCTTTTAATTAAAATCAATGATTATAATTTAAATGTATACTGATGTATCGATATACTTAAAAATTTTCCAACATTTTTAAGTAATTAAACACAAACACTAGTCAAATAAACTAAACTAAAACTCTTACTGCTAATGTAGGAGAACCTAGGAAAATAAACAAATAAAAAAAAGAAAGAAAGAAAGAAGGAGGGTACTGGGTGCATGTGAGATTTGAAGTGAAAGGGTCATCGAGATGCGTCAAGAATACAGAAGAGAGAGAGGTCAGAGACCGTATACGGAAGAGGACCATACGGCTTGTCCAACCCCAACAAAACCATGGATACCACCAACCTTGTGGTCCCCACCACGAGCCATTGTGTCTTGGGACCCACATGTGACATGCCATACACTTTCTCTTCGGTAGACCATTGTGCTATTTCACATTCTTGTTCTAGCCTCGTACTTATTGTGCTGTATTATTTTTCATTTTTATTTTTATGAATAATTGAATAACTATCGAATGAAATATTTTATTATTATTATTATTATTATTATTATTATTATTATTATTATTATTATTATTATTATCATCATCATGTGTTAAAGATATATGTTAAAATTATAAATTAAAATTCTTTTATTAAAAATAAAAATTTAATATTTTTAATAAATTTATTTTAAATCTATGAAAGTTAAAATTTTAAAACTTTTATTAGTAATAAATTTATTACGTGCTCTTCAAATATATGTTAGCTAAATAATATTATAAAAAAATATAGGAAGCAAACCACTCCTACCCCTTAGAGAAACCTTACCCCATTTCCCCTCTGCTACCCCCTTTTTCTTTTGAACCATTGCTACTTCCACCCACACACTGTCGCCACCTATGTTGTCGCCACTGCTGTCTCTTCCTCCGTTGAATCGAACACATTCTTCTTCTTCTTCTCGGAGTCAAATGCGCACTGATAAATCAATATTATATGGTTGATTTTGAGCTAAAAAAATGAATTTATCAACTTAAACTCACATTAAACCTTTGTTGATGTATGATTTTATAAATTCTCTCCTAATTGTGTTTAAAATGAAAATTGCATGCTTTTGAGTTATGAATTTATGAATTGATTTCACTTTTATCACATTCGATACCTTGATATGTTTAATTAAGTGTTTCAAGGTTTAGAAGGAAATGATGATTGACAAGAAGTGTGAAAAACTTGCAAAAGTGAAAAATTACATGAAGAAAAACATCGGAAAAATAGAAGCAGAAAACTGTGTACATAGATGAAACCTGTGTACACAGGTGCCAGAATCAAGTTGCTGTGAGCTGTGCACACAAATCCATCTGTGTAAACAGGTGTCCTATCACATGCCATGTTTAATGAGCACGTGAATAACACTTTGGGCGCCCATTTTTCTTCAATTTTCAGCACCAATTAATGAGAGAGAAGGCTAAAAAATGAAGGGGGATATCACAACACAAGACAACAACATACATTCACTCATCAAACACACACTCTCATTAGGTTTAGTTCTTAGTTTTTTTTAGAGAAAGAAGCTCCAACTTCTCTCTAGATTTTTTTAGATTTTAATTCTCAATTCCTTTTTAGTTCTTATTCTTAATTGTTATTAGGATTGATCTCTACTTTAGTTTTCTTTTTATTTTTTTCCCTTTCAATTTCATTAGTTACTTTCTCTTTTATGTTCATGAACTTGATATTGTTACTCTTTGATTTTAGGTTGAATTTATGAATGAATCTTTATTTCCATGTTATGATTGTGTTGATTTAAGTTGCTATTGTTGATTTCTAGTAGTGGGTACTTGTTTATTTCCATTGTTATTGCAATTTGAGACGATTTATATTATTGCACACCAAGTGTTTGATGAAATGTTTGGTTTGATTATGGAGTAGTTTTTCACCTATTGGCTTGGGTTGAGAAAGTGGATGATCTTGAGTCATTATTGTCCAATATTGATCGGTAATTTAGAGTTGTTAGTAACCTTGTTTCATTGACGCTAATCTTTTGCATTAGTGAGTTGGTTAGGACTTATGGATTAAGATTAACTATACCCATTTGACTTTCCTCAATGTATAGAGGTTGACTAAGTATGATTAATTCTTCATAATTACCATGTTTGTAGTTAATGACAAGGATAGTGACATGTATTCTCAATCCTAGTCAAGACTCTTTTATTTACTTAGCTTGAATTTAATCTTTTTAATTTTCTTGCAATTTCAATTCATTTCCTAATAGTTAAAGCACTCTTAAATTTCCTTGCTATTTAGTCTTTCGCATGCCCATTTTACTTTCTTGTCTTGTAGTTGATAGAAAATTGCAATCAATCACCATTTTTTCCCTAACCAATTACAAACCACATTCAAGTCCTAGGGAGAACGACTTGGGATTAATACTCTCGGTTTTGGTTTGAATTGTGACATTCTTAAACTAAATTTGGTCATTGTCAATTACCGGTTTGGACTAACTACAATGAAATTGTGTTTTTAAATTTGAAAACTTTCAAACCAGTCTTACATAGTGCATTGCACACCGGCAAGTCATCTTCTTCTTCTTCTACTTTTTCTTCTTTGTTGTTGTTATGATGGTGGTGGTGTTGCGAGTGTGGTGATGGTGGTGGTAGTTGTTGTTTTGTGGTGGTAGTATTGCTATTGTGGTATGGTGGTGAAGTGGTTGTTGTTGTTGTTGTTATTGTTGTTGTTGTGGTGGTGTTGGTGAGGTTGCGGATAATAAGTTGTTCTAGTTTTGGATGATAACTTGTTCTAGTTTTAGACAATAACTTTAATCTGTTTTAGATGATAACTTCTAATTAAACTTATTAGTTCTATAAGGGCTCCCTAATGTTATTCCCGTAGCACTGTTGATTTATTATTATTATTATTATTATTATTGAAGGACATACTACATATTTATTGTGCTGAACTAAGTTGCAGAACCAACCATTTTGCACCACGGGAAAATATTATGTATACAAGATTTTTTAACGAGATTTAATTAAGAGTAAGTAAGGTGATTAATTCTTTAATCATCAATACATAACCAATAAAATAATAATTATTTTAAATTTAAAAGAATATTGATAATTATAAACTATTCTCTCATCTCAATATTATTCCTTGTCATTGATCTCATCTATCTTGAGAAGCTAAGAAAGCAGCGTCTCTAGGAGCTCAAAGCATGTCATCAACATTCAACAATCCTCCACGGCTAAGACATTCACCTCCTCTCCCTCCTTCATCGAAACTCCACTTTCCTCTCAAAGCTTCTCATCAACAATCCCCCATAGCTAAGACAGTCAACTCCTCTCCCTCCTTCATCGGAACTCCACTCTCCTGTCTTCACCGCCACCGCTTTCCCATCGTACTTCAAGACTCAAAGCCACTAGATTCCACCAATTCACTTCCTCACCCATTGTTTCCGCTTTGATGAAGTCATAACCAAAGCCGAAGGCCTTCTCTAACGCTCATCGACACCTCTGTCACCATGGCCGACGGCCGACTTTGCCATCGGGACTTCCAGCGATAACGCGCTCTGCTACCGTACTGAAAAATGATGGTTAGGTTGGATTCATCTCTGATGAAAGCCATGGAGTTTAATTCTTTTCAAGGTAATATAATTGTTGAAAGAAGAAATAGAGAAAACAGAGAAAGTAAGCAAAAGTGAAGAGAAAGGGGGTGATGGTAAATGATTTATTAGTCGTTAGAAGATTCATTTTATTTGTTTGAATGTCAGTTTTTAAATTTTGGATGATCATTTTATTTTTTGATAATCAGTTTTATTTTCATTGATGATTTATTTTTTAATTTTGGATGATTTGTTATTAAATTTTGTATTGGCCATAATCATCTATAGAAATAAATTTTATTGTATAATAGTATGGTGAATGCTACGGTACCCTCTCTTTTTGAGAGGGTAATTTATCCTCTCTAGTGTATTATTTCATAATTACATCAATAAATAACTTTTTTTACTATTGAAATGTATACCACTATTTATTTACTTTTTATTTTTTATTAAACTTAATTTAGAATGACCATATAGAATTAAAAAAAATGATATATTATATCATTTTTTTTGTATAACAGGGAAGAACAAAAAAAATGTTGTATTATTTGTTTATCTCTTAGTAAAAAATACAAAATATCATAGAAAATTCTTATTTAAATAAGATTATACATTAAACTCTAAAAAAAAATTGTTTATTAAATTAATTTTCAACTAATAAATTAGAGATGATAAATTACCCTCTCAAAAAGAGAGGGTACTGTAGAAATCACCTACTAGTATACAAATACTTTTAACTTTTTGTCCATTTGAATCAAAATTAAACTTACAAAAGGATATTAACGTTGTGTACATCATAATATTATATTATTGTGTAGTTTTCCTTGTGACTTTCTTTGCTCATAAGGTCATTATTGTATTACCAACGTTGAATATTGAGAGCTACACACTTTAGGTAATATTAAATTTGATTATATTGTAATTATTTGCTAGAATTTATCGTTCAACTTTGTTGTTTATTGTTGTAGTCAAATGAGGAGAAGTCTTATTAGAGTGTTTGGTTTGTCTTGTAGAAATAATTCTTAAGCGGAAGCGTTAAATAAGATCTTGAAAACTTGTAATTTTCATACCTGAATTAGCTGCCATAGTTAATCTTATAATTGAGTTGGACTCAGATATTAAACTTGAACTGAAGTAGAAGACTGGCTTCAAGACCGGCTTCTCTCCCTTTCCCTTACTTCAGACGTTCTTGATGATGGTGGTTTTCTCACATGGAGTAAAACTATAACGTCGTGTTTTAAATAGGCAGAGAGAGCCGTCTTTATTTGTGTTAATTGCATAAATCTAATGCGTCCATTAAGTATTAGCATCAACGGTTATAATTATTGTGTAACATTCGAAAGTAATAAATATAAGACGTTACAGTTAAGTGTAACGTTCAGAAAAGCTTAAATGTCTACTTATAGACCTATTAAATCATTAGTAATAAATCTATAATTATATTTAGGCCACAAAAGAAATTTATAATAAGATAAACTTCTAACGTGTCTTTTGTAGTTTAGTTTTTATATTTAGTGCTTTTGCTGCTTTGATTCTCGTTTTAAAACTTTTGTGGAGAGGAACATATAAATAAATTAAAACAGAGGTTCTGTTAAAAACAAAAACAATATAGTTAGCTCACAGTCAGTTTAAACATACTCGTTGAATATTATTATAAATTTGTTAATAATATAATATTATGACAAATAATTAATTTTGGTGTACATCTCTTTTTGGTGTATACCTCCATCCAAGTCCTAATGAACATATTTTTACTACTAGAACAGACAGGTTTTTAAAAATAAACGAACATGTTTTTAATATGTTCGTATCAACTATAAAACATATTCGTTGTATATAAAAAAGGGTGTTTGTGCACGAACAGAATATTACTACTAGAACGAACAGGTTTTTAAAAGCAAACAAACAGGTTTTAAAAACATGTTCGTTGTATATATAAAAACATGTTCGTTTGGGACTTGGATAGAGGTGTACACCAAAAAAAAAGGTGTACACGTAGCATTGTTGTATTACAAAAACAAAAACAATATATTTAGCTTACAGTTTTAAGATATTATTAAAAATTTGTTAAAAATATATTATATTTTATATATACGTTGTATTTCCGTGTCATATGAAAAATTAAGATTAGTATATCACCGTGTCGCGTCTCGTATTATATCTCATACCCGTGTCAGTGTTCGTACATCGTAAGTTTAAATTATAGAAAGCTATCATGTCACATTTTTTTTTTATTTTTCTTAGAAGAGAATCACGTCGCTCATATGGAATCATTGAGTAAATATATACAATTAATATTATAATAGTTGATCACCACAAAAATATCCTATTATCTTATTTGAAACTAATTATATTATTTGGGGAAAAAAATGGTACCCATAGTTTGATA
>JASCZI010241816.1:38099-53681 GCA_036250425.1 Stylosanthes scabra | reverse complement strand
CTTCTAACATTTTATATATATATATATATATATATATATATATATATATATATATATATATGATGCGGGTTGGTCGGGTAGGGTTAAGTCTCAACCCGCACCCTACCCGCAGCTCAAACCGCTTCATGCTTAACCCTACTCGCTGCGGATCGGGTTGACAACCCTATCCGACCGGGTTGGATCCGATTGGATACCCGCCGATAGGGTTATCATTGCCACCTCTAGCTGGGATGTAAGAATCTTATGATGATAGGCTCGTTTTAGTAATTTATGGAAAATAGAATTTTTTTAGTAAAAGTTTTTCCTCATAAATTATAGTTCATTAAGCAAAGCATATAATAGAAAGGGTAGGTGCCTAGATAAATTCAGAGATAAATAATATGTGTTGATTTAGGAGAAAAATTAGAATAATATAATTAAATTTTAAAAAATAATTTAGGTATAAAAAATATGAAAGAATCACATCAATGGGATTATATAATTATTAAATAATATAAGAATTCATAATTAATAGACTTAATAAATATTTTTTATTTTACATCTTAGAGCATAGTATAGCAAAATTCTATATATAGAAATATCATTTATCAAATAATCAATTATCTACTCTTCTCTTGTTATAATGGTACGGTGGACATGTAAGTAGTATAATAGTAGGATCTTTTCAAACAAATTGTTTCATAGAAATTTATGAAGGTCAGATTAATTTAAATTCAATTAGATATCACGTTTAACTATATCACATGTCATATTGATTTTTTTTTAGGTGTCACACACGTCATATTAAATTTGGTATTTATAGTTTCATAACCTATCTAATTCAAACTGTTTAGTTTATTGAAAGTTTAAATTTTTTGGACTTGTATTGAAAGTTTAATTGTATTCATATTCATGTATTGTATAAACACGTTTTAAATTTGAAAATTTTGATAAAGTACGAAAGTGAGAAATTAATTGCTTTCAAATTAGTTTAAGAGTATATATCTATTTTGATCTTTAAAATTTTTTAAATTAAACATATTAGTAATTGATTTATAAATCAAATTAATTTTTAATTTTTTTTATAAGTTAAATTAGTTTCTCAAGCACATAAATCAGATTACGCTTTAGAAAATTAATTTGATTTACAGGATAAAAAATTAGGAACTAAAAAATAATAAAAAAATTAGTCTTCGATCTATTGGACGAAGGATATATCGATACACCAAAAAATTAAGAAATTAAAATCAGAGTTGAACTAATCACACCACTAATTATATATTTCAAATTACATTTTTTTCCCTTTCAAAATCTACCCAAGTCCCAACAGACCTTGAATATCCCTAAGAGCAGTATACGTTGAACTATAACCGTAAAAGTCACATAAGTATACTGTTTTAAGTTTTAACTTTTAATTAATATAATGTAGGGTTAATTAATTGATTATCGGATAAAGTGTTGCTTTTGCTATCCAAATCCAAATAAAGAGTCATGGTCTATTACTATTCCACCCTCTCTTTCTCTCTCTCTCCTGGTGCAAGCACGCAATTGGAAGTTGGAAATCTACAAAGAAAACTTTATCTCAATCTGTCTTCTTCTGCGGGAATTCCTCTTTCGTTGAAATTTTTTTAATTTTTTAATCTTCTCTTCAATTTTGGTTAAAATACCCGCAAAGGCGTTGTGAGCTTTTTTGTTTCCGTCTTCGGTCCTGGTTTTTTCTTGTCATCTTCTTCTTCAAGATTCGTCATTATTCCATGACCTTCAACAGGACCAAACCATTATCTGTATCCTCAAAATGTAGTTTATTTTTTCTTCAACACCTTGGTTTATTTATATTAACCGGTGAATACCATTTTTTTCTCAACTTAACCACCCTCCAAATCGCTGCATTTGTTTTAAAACTCCAATCCTTTTACATCTTTCTCTCCTCTTCCGGATCTGCATTTTCCGTGGAATCTTGTTGTAATTCCGATCGATTCTTTCTGTATATATAAGTTTTGAAGTGAGCAGTATTGAGCAGTGAATTTGGAGTGGTGTGAGGGACATGAAGAAGAACATGCATTGGTTGAAGCAAATAGGGAACGGCAATGGCGGAATGATGAGGTCAGGGAGGAGGCTGTCGCTTGGGGAATACAAGAGGGCGGTGTCATGGTCGAAGTACCTGGTGTCGCCGGGTGCCGCCATTAAAGGAGAAGGTGAAGAAGAATGGAGTGCTGACATGTCACAGCTTCTCATTGGTGCTAAGTTCGCCACTGGAAGGCATAGCAGGATCTACAGAGGCGTATACAAGCAGAAAGATGTGGCGATCAAGCTTGTTAGCCTTCCTGAAGAGGATGAGGATCTTGCTACTTTTCTTGAGAAGCAATTCACTTCTGAAGTCTCCTTGCTTCTCCGCTTGCGCCATCCCAACATCCTCACTGTGAGACTTTCTCTTCTCCTTTTGTAGAACCACGTTAATTCTTTTGTGTCAATTTTGTTAAAAGGTTATATGTACTGTTCTTTGCTCTGCTGCTTTACTATTTCAAGAATGAGGAATGTGAGATGTGTAAGAGTCTCGCGGTTCCCCTTGCTTGCGAGACAAGGCTGTGTTAGATGAGGGGGATGAGGTTTGAATGTAGGATCACGTGCATAATACTCAAAGTCTTCACCATTAGAACAATCCTATATAGTGTTGAGATGTGATTCTCTTACTATTGTGTTGAGCATGATGAGTTTGATTGCTTTAGAGTCTAGTAATTTGTGGATAAATCTTCTTTTTGTGGTGGCTGACTTTGAATTTCTTTCTGAATGTTCAATGTTAAAGCATCCATTTTGGAGTTTGGATTTCCTATCCATGTTGTTGCTGTTAGATAAATGTCTTCATTGCTAATTGAGTAATTTGAAATCTTTTGGACACTACGACTTAGTTTTTCCATGAAGTAATTAACTAGGTACATTTAAGTATTGTGAAGGAACCGAGAAGAACCACAGATTGAATCTGTTATCTGAGAAGATAAATTGAGTGATAGATATGGATTTTACTTCGTTTGTGATTGTATTCTGATCTGTTCCATTCCAATTGTCTAAAAAACTGAATAAAAGGGCTTAATAATCATCTTTATTTAGGATATGCCCAAATGCATGGAATCAAATACTGATTTAGCATGTTATTTATGCTACTCTCAATCATTGTGAATGTTTTTCTTGATCAAGTATTTTTTTTATTGAAAGGATTGAGTTTTAATTTGGTTGGTTATTTCTTAAACTTGAAAGTTGTAAACTTGTAATCTTTTACATTGCAGCGGCCTAATACATAGTTCTTAAAGGCATTTGCTTATTAATGAGAGTGTAATACATTGTTTGTATTTGAAAATTTGCAGCTTCTGAATAATAGATAGATGATTATACATTTTGAATCGGCTATTGACATTCTATTGATTTGACAGTTTATTGCAGCCTGCAAGAAACCTCCTGTCTTTTGTATAATTACTGAATACTTAGCGGGTGGATCATTGAGAAAATATTTGCATCAGCAACAACCGAATTCAGTTCCGCTAGAAATTGTTCTGAAATTAGCCCTTGACATTGCAAGGGGAATGCAATATCTTCACTCTCAAGGGATACTTCACAGAGATCTCAAGTCAGAAAATCTGCTTTTGGGAGAGGATATGTGTGTAAAAGTAGCAGATTTTGGTATCTCTTGCTTGGAATCTCAGTGTGGTAGCGCCAAAGGATTCACCGGAACTTATCGGTGGATGGCTCCGGAAATGATCAAAGAAAAGCATCACACTAAGAAAGTAGATGTCTATAGTTTCGGCATAGTTCTATGGGAGATTTTAACAGGACAGACACCATTTGAGAACATGACACCAGAGCAGGCTGCATTCGCAGTTTCCCACAAGGTATATTGCATAAGAATTTACTTAATTGTATCATTCATATTCTTAATTGTGAATTCACATAGTGTCTCACATGCAGATGATTAATATACTTAATCATCTCTAAAAGTTTATTGCATTCATGCTGTGAATATTATCCTTGAATTTGTTTGAGCAAAATTGCCTCGTTTCTTTGCTGTTGCCTTTAGACATAATTGTATCAACTAATTATCCCAAATTACAGTTAGAGTAGTATGTGGTTATCAGAACTAGTAAATGAAAGAATGTTTTATAACTGATTACTGAGGACCAACTTAAATATATATATTTTTTAACTTTTGTGCTAAAATATGCAATATAAATTTCATTGCTGCTGTGGTTGAAAATCAAATTGGTGTATAATGTGTGTGTATGTGTTGTTTTTTTTTTTCATGGGAATAATAAAACTTCTCATTTCATAATCCTTTATTTGGAGCTTTTCTAGGGTGAAACTTTTCATGTTCTAGGTTACTAAATTTTTTCTATATATTTTCTATTCACCATAAGTGTAATTTTTTTTCTATAGATATCCAATATGGTGTCATTGCATAAACAAAAGCAAATAACTTAGATATTTACAGTAAAAAAGGAAACCTTTTTATTTTTTTTAATACTTTGATATACATGAACATCTTTTGCCAATAACACTTTGTCAAATTCAATTATTGTTTCAGCATATATAGTTACATTACATGTTACCTCTTTATTATTTGTTATGAATGCCCTATGCGGCTATGCATGCATTTGGGTAGGGCCTTGTTGATGGTTAATGTGCCCCGTATCTTTCTCAAACGTGGGGGCTAGGGTGGGCAACAATCATGCATTGTCTACTATCTTAAGAGGGAGCATGTGGCCTTCTCATAACTCATAAGATAGCTCCTTTGCTTATCCAAGCAAGACACATTCAATTCACAACATTGGATTCAATTCAATTGCTACCAATCTTACGTGTAAACCAAAACATATTTATATAAGAATATATAGTGGCTAATTTTGTCGCTGAATTTTGGTGTCCACTTAATATAAAAGTATTTTACAATTTGGTTTATTTATATAATTTAAAAAATAGAAAATGGATTTTTGTTAGAAACTATATTTTTTAGCATCTTGTGAAACCAAAAAGTGATATTATTTTTATTTTTTTTTTAAAAAAAGAAGAAACTGGTTTTCTTTATCATGGAAAAACTGAAGCAAACAAAGCCTAAAAAGGTTGCGAGGTTTCTCTATCTATTTTTGCCTGACATGTTAATATGGTTTTGAACTTTTCCAAAACATTCAAGTATTTGGTATGTGCCATGTATCAACATTTATGATAGTATCAACAATGATGGCTACCACTCCCTCTTGTCACATGCAAAGAACGTCACAGAACAAAGTGCCATATAATTGATTTCATTATTATTTTTTTCTTGGTAGATATTGAATTATTGATTTCATTAATTGAAAGAGAAACTTTTCTGTCTTCTTTATTATTATTTTCTTCTTTGGTTGTTTATTTGTCCTAGAAACTTTGCATGTTCATTGTCTTTGCGCATGCTGCAAATATCTAAAAGATATACTTTGGATCTTAACCTATATAAAATACTAGAAAGTATACATACACTTGCATCAAGAGGGTTATATTTATTTCTATTTTGCCATTAAGTTAATGTTCTGACTTCTGAGCATGGAACTAGTTATTGAGATCAATTTTGATACACTTAGAGTTTTATATTATCATCCATTCAATGCATGATCTTTAAATATTTTTACTAAAGTATTCCATACATGATTAAATCATAAATGTCTGTAGAACTTTTCTGTATTTACAGTACTCTATAATCTATATATAAAAAAAAATTGTATTTTTATATAAATAGTTTAGTTGTTATATCTAAAAGAGTTTTATTATCATCACTTAGGTGGTTATATTTACAAGACTTCTAAAGTCAGCTGGGTGATTAAATCAAACACTTTTTAATTATGATGTGACACTAAGAAAATTTTTGCTTTTAAATTAAATTCTGGTGGTTGATTTTGGTGTCGAATAGAATTTTTCTTTTAGTAAAGAATATTTAGTAGAAAATAGAAAATTAGGCTAAAAGAACCTAAAATTACTTTATTTTGTATTCTTTAATTTCCGTTGGAATAATTGGATAATTTAAATATAATAAGTATGTAATTATGATCGTTATATACATGAAATCATGAATGTCAAGTTAAATAAGATAACTTTGAGAATAATATGTGCATATTAAATGAGACATGTATATGCATTAGACAAGCACTGCAGTAGCCTTTTTCGCTGGAAAATATTTGATAATCACGGTTGGATACCCATAACTTGCCTTTTTTGAGTTTTGTTTGCGTTCATTAATTACTGCTGAAATAAGCATAATATTAGAGGTTATAAATGCGTAATTAAGGATGTTACATGTATGAAATTATAGATGTTGAGTTTAATAGGTAACATCAGATTATGGCATTACACAAATTGTAGGATTTATTTATTTATTGGTATTTTGTTTGTGTAGAATGCAAGGCCACCATTGCCATCTTCATGTCCATGGGCACTAAGTGACCTAATAAATAGATGCTGGTCAAGCAATGCAGACAAGAGGCCACATTTTGATGAGATAGTTACCATCTTGGAGAACTACACAGAATCATTGCAACAGGATCCTGAGTTCTTCACAACATACAAACCACGCCCTGCTAATAACACAACAATTCTTGGATGCTTACCCAAGTGCAATATTCGCCATAAATCTACTGCTTGCAAAGCTTAATTAATAGTTAGTTAGCTAATCTAATATTTTCCCCTTTTTTTGTGGTTTATATGATGACAAATTGACAATTGACATGAAGAGCTGTGTTATACGGTCAATCTCATGAACGTCAAGCACGTTCAATTGATGAATTAATGAATAAATGCGATCCTCTTCAGCCATAATGTTTTTCCTTCTCCATTTGTTTTGTTTTGATGGCTATAAAATGCAATTCACTCCCCTGAGATTTTGAAGTTGTGCTAAAAAGACTCCCCTTTACAGCACCAAAATGGTTCCCAACTTTCTAACTTCCTAACTGCACTACAATGGTCTGTGAAATTGAAAAAACTGCACCAAGTTGGGTCCTCCGGTGCAATTTTCCAATTTGATGGAAAGGGGGTTAGGGAACAACATGATGCACTTTTTTCAATCTTGAAGGCTTTTATACAGTAAAGGATAATCTTGTGCAAAATGCCAATGTTGGAGATCAAGATGGGGTTTAATCCGTAGGAGGTGTTCAATATAGAAAAAATTTAAAGAAAAAATGATAGTTTTATGTAAAAAAAAAATGTGTTCCATATGCCATGAAGATGAAAAGTGAAGAGAAAGAAAAGAGGGAATTAGAGTAATAAAAAATGAAAAAATTGGGATTGATAGAATAATGAACTCATTTTATGTCTTTCATGACTGGCTTATATCTATGCCTATTAGCTCTGATTCTAACTAACCCATGTGTTTGACACTAACTACCTCATCACTTACATAACTAACTAACTAAGTAGTCATCCCAATTAACATGCTTAACTAACAAAAATATCCTAAGCTTATAAAAATGACACCCCCCCAGCCCCCACCCCCCACCCCCCACCCCTCAATTTGGACAAAACTCAACTTGCAGTAAAATAAGATATGAACAGACTATCCACTGAAAGGTGATAAGTAGGAAAGAAGAGGAAGAAAAAATTCCAAGAAATAAAATATTGTAGATACCAAACAACATAAACAATCAACCTCTATATATTTTTTCTGTTCATGAAAAACGGAATTGGAAACAATGTGAAGAGAAAACTTATAATCTCAATATAAGGTTATTGATCTTATGTTGATACAAATTATAATCAAATTTAAATTTAGCGCCCCTAAAATTCTCATTTTAATCCTTTTTTATTGTTAAATTATTTTTTAGCCCTCTTTAATTTTTACTCTAGCTCAGCCCAGATCTTATGACTGGGAATATAAATCCAACTAATGGCACTTGGTCAGTTTTCCAACCGCGATTGTTATGTAAGAAATGAATCTCCGGGCCACAGAAACCCGACAACGCTCTGAAGCCTTTTCTTGCAACAACCAAGCCTGGAGATGAAGCAGACATTTTTAACAAGTCTTTTTTCTAGTTATCATTGGGGTTTTGTATGTGTTGAGTTATTGATTCTATGCATGTTATAGATTGATAGAGTATTAAAGTAAGAATGAAAAGGGATTCAAATTTTGATTACGGGTATAGCTGGATCATGCTGTGATGAATAGGCAGTTTTCAAATGTTACAAGTGTGATATTTGAAATTCTAGTCATGCAGTGTTTCACCTTTTTTACCTGAGTAGTTTTGCATGCTAAATTGTTCATTTGATAATAATAAATTGTATTTTTGCTTACTTTCTCAATTAGTAATTGTGTTTTCTAGATAAGGCATTTTGTTATGAGATTCGCGGTTTGCACTAAAATGGTCCTTGAGATTTTAATTATATTATTTTGGTCTCTAAAATTAAAAAAATTGTATGAAGTTGGTCATTGACACCTTTTTGTCTAATTCTTGTTAATTTTTTGAGTAACGTGGTGGCTGCTTTGCATATTGGACATCATAAAAAGTATCTTCATTTAAGGTGGTTAATAGTCATTAAAATGTCATCCTCTAATACTTAAGAAGTATAAATGGAAGGTCATGGTGATGTTGGATATTAAGCAACGACATTTCTTTAAGAGCGTTTAACGTCATAAGCATAGTTGTAAAAATCGGCTTGGATCGACCGGTCGGACCAAAGAATCGGACACCAAACGGATACTAGCAGGTTGAAAGACCGGAATTGCGTCAAAATCATAGTTGTAAAAACTGAACAACTCATCAAACCGATCGGCCTACTAAGTTACTGGGTTACAGGTTTAATCGTTCGGTCACTGGTTGAACTGGTAAATCCAGTATAGTTAAATAATTGAGTAGTGCTACATAACCAACATTTGGAAGCAATTAGGGAGCCAATAAATTTAATTATAAATTATAGTCCAAAACTAAAACTAGTTATCATCCGAAAATGTATAAAATTATCGTTAAAAAATTAGCAAAATTATCATCCAAAACACAATACAACTTATCATCCGAAACTAAACGATACTATCACTCAAACAAAATATAACTTATCATCTGTAACCTACCCACTACTACCGTGATTACCAACAGCAGAACCACCAACACCACCATCACCACAACAACAACGACCACCACCTCACCACCACCACTACAACCGCATCTCACGACCACCACCACCACAAGAAGAAATGATACATGTTCAGGAAGTCATTTTCGTCATATTAGATATAAGAGGCAGAATGAAAATCTTGTCATGTTCAATAATCAAAATACTAGAAGAATTACACTATGTGAATTTTGGACATCAAGAAGACCAATGGTTCGTCTTAAGAGAAAATGCATTGACTTGTGGTGCAAGGGACATGGCTTCCATGAAGTTACTTGGAGTGCAAGTAATCATAAGAAGAGCGCTAAGTTGATTGGATTTAGTTTAGATTCTGAAATTACTTGAAGATGAATTAATCAAGTGGAAGAAGCTTCATTATTGGAGTATTTTAAGTTAAAATTTGAATTTTATTTTGTTTAGTAGTATATTAGGAAGTTTAAATTTAAATCAAATCTGATATAATCTTCTAGAGATCAAATATGATTTAAATGAATTATCTTATCTTATCTTAGGAGTTAAAATTTAAATCAAATCTGATCTAATCTAATAAGATCAAATATGATTTAAATTAGTTAGGATTAGTTTAAATTCAAATTTTAAGATCTTATCTTTAGGAGTCTATTTAAACACTTTTGTAAGTCATTTTTTAATCAAGTTATTGGATGAATTTATTTTCTATTGCTTATGGAGCATGAATTTCTACGTGTATTCAAGTGAGGTGAGTGATTTGCTTTACTTGTTGCATCAAGAAATTGAAGGATCCAACCTAAGGTAATTCTTAGTATTAGTTCTTTCAGTTTCAACCCTTTGATCTAGGTTATCAATGACAAGTTCTTTGAAGGTCTAGTAGGAAAATTTTACCAGTAACCTAGGTTGCTAAGAACAGGATTCTTAGAGGTCTAGTAGGTAAACCCACTATCTTTTATCTATCTTATTTTTCTCACCAGTCACTACCGCCGTCGCCAGACAGGCACGCACGAAGAAGAAGAAACGGCGGTAGTCGAGATTTGGCTTCTCCCGTACGAAGAAGAAGAAAACGCGGTGGCAACGAAACGGAACCGACGGTTGAGATTCGGCTCCTCTAGTGGATGCAGATCTAGATCTCACCAGTCACTACCGTCATCGCCAGACAGGGACACACGAAGAAGAAGAAGCGGCAGCGGCAGCGACGGCTGCCGAGATCTGGCTCCTCCCGTACGAAGAAGAAGACGATGTGGTTTGTGGCGGCGTGATATGAAGAAGAAGAAGACGTGATGACTAGGCGGTGGTGGCGCGTTGGCGACGTTTGTGGAGGGAGGAAGAAATGAAGAAAGAGGATTAGGGTTTTGGTTGGCATGGTGGTGGTGTTGGTAGAGGGATGAAAAAAGGAAGAAAGATAATTAGAATTTTGATTTATGGGTTCCTAATTGGCTGCATTGCAAAAGGTCTCCTAAACTTTTTCTAAATAATTATATAAAACTTATATTTTTTATAATAAGTAACTTTATTTTATTTTAACAATTTAATAAATTATTAATAAATTTATATATGTTTATCATTATCTATTACATGTATTTATTTATTTATTTTTATCAAAAGCAGTTGTATTTCATTCAATTAAAGTAATAAAACGAATATATGAGAGAATTGATCCAACTTGGACAACTAAAAGATAACAAAGAAAATGAGAACTCCACATAATCAAAACATCGTAATGTAAATGACTAAAAGTGAGGGAGAACACATAAATAATGAAAAGAAAAGTTAAGGAGGAGGATGAAGTTGATGGTATTTTTGGAACATGCTCATAATCGAAGGGACAACTAGATTTGGGTACCAAGCAACACCTTTAAAGATTTGAAGATTGGGGTGGTTCCAGAGCTTCCAGAGAATAAAGAATAAGAAAATAAGGATTTCTTCTCAAAATTCTAGCAGAGAACATTATTATATGTATTTATTTAAAAAATAATATTAGTGGACATAATATAACATTAAAGAGAAAACAAGTTGTGATAAATGAAAAAAATAATTTGTATATATTCAATATTCTTTATTTTAAATTAATAATTTTTTATAAGAAAAAATATAGTTAATTTAAGAGTAAGTGAGTGTAAATTAAGAACTAGATAAAATAAATAAATAAATCTATTTTGATAGAATGTTTATGAGATGAAATTCAATTTTGTCTCCGAAATTTGAATTGTAAATCAAAATGACCCATAAAATTTAGAGTTACTCAAATTTCATCCCAAAATTTGGAATCTTAAGTTAAAATGACCCCTAACTCCAGTTCGACTAACGAAATGCCGACGTATACTGTTAAGTGTTAAGTGACATAGTAACACACTCTAAACAAAAATATTTTGTGATGTTTACACACAAATAATCTAGAACAAATATTTAAACTAACTTCAAACACTTAATCTACCTCACATTTATTCTTATTGACAAAAAAAAGTAAAAATAAAAATAAAATACAAACATAATTTTTCTTTTTTTTTAGTTTTTTAAAGATATTTTGACTCAAAATTCCAAATTTCAAGGTGAAATTTGAATAACTATAAATTTTAAAATGTTTTTAACTTACAATTTAAATTTTAGGAGCCAGATTGAATTTCAATTGAAATATTTATATTTATATATAAATATAATTTGTAAGTATAACATTAAAAGATAACATGGCTCAGTGGCAACATTTTACTCTTTGCTGCTTCTGTAAAGTGATAGTTGGCCTTAATAGATTCTTCTTGCTACTTGTTTGCTAGGTAGTTATAAGTTTGTTAGAATTTGAAATTCTATTAATGACTCTTGCATTTTATGTTGTTATGTGAGCTTACAATATGTTATTTTTCTGGTTTATAGGGTCATAGGGTTTAGTTAATTTTAACTTTTATGAGAAAATCATGAATATTGAAAGAATAGGCAGTAGAATCTTATATTGATCTTGAACTTAAAATTATAAAATACTCTTGGGCAACATTCATAT
Organism: Stylosanthes scabra; assembly: GCA_036250425.1. NCBI lineage: Eukaryota > Viridiplantae > Streptophyta > Magnoliopsida > Fabales > Fabaceae > Stylosanthes > Stylosanthes scabra. Next base: position 41,626 of record JASCZI010241816.1, on the reverse strand, counting down.
TTTAATGTTAAGTTTTTTTTATAAATTATATTTTTATATATTTGACATCAGTTTGACTGTTTGATAATCGATTCGATACTTATAATTATGGTCATAAGTAAAATCACGTTGTTTAATATTGTACATCACAAAAAGTAGATGTAATATCACTTGTAAAATTAGCAAGAATTGGATGGAGAAAAAAAAGTCATAAATTAATTTGATATAATTTTTTTAATCTCAATATTAAAATTGTGCAATTGAATTTTAAAGATCATACTAGCATGTACCATAAATCTAAAAGATCAGAATGGATTTAACTTGTGTTAGATTGAATGGTGATCAACTACATGTTTTTATAGAACTTCTGACATAATTGAAAAGTAGTTAAAACTTTTTGAATGTTAGATATATGGAATATGGAGTATTAGATGTTATTTACTTATTGTTATTTCTATGTTACAATTACTACAATTTTTTATGTTATAGTTTAGGAAACTTTTAATTGTGTGTTCTGTTTGTTGCGATTCGGATGCATTATTTTCATGTGAATTTTAGATTTACTCATGAAAATTGGTTTTTACTAACTTTGTTTGCATGAATCTACTCATATGGTGTGACTTGAAGGGCTTCTAATTTTGATGTTAATTATTTAGAGTTATTTTAGATGCACACTAAAATCAGCCATTATTTTCAATTATCGTATTTTATATCGTATATAAATATAAAAATTTAAAAAGTAATCCTACCTTCTAAAACACGCACGTGCTCCTGCGTGCCACACACCTCCTTCACCTCTACTTTCCAAAATCAAAGTTTTATGTATATATCTTTTCCGTGTCTCAGGAGCTATTCTCTCCCTCTTCAATTTCATTTTCATGCATAAAATTATAATTAACGAACTCCAAGCTCTTTTGGAATTATTAACTTCAATTTTTGTGATTTTTTTTTTCATAAAAGCATTGAAGGCTTAAGCCAACAAAATTTGAATGCTAGCATAATTATTATAAGTTAGAATTTCTTAATAAAATCCAACTGAATCAAAGTCATTATTATAATGGTTAAAGTAAATATGTTATTATGCGAAAATATATGAGAATAAGTTAAAAATGTTAAACAATTTTTTTTCTCTATATTTTTCTATAATAATGAAGCTATATCATCAAGTAATAAATTAGTATTCTCCTAACTGCAACTTTCGATTTAGTATTTTGAAACCAGGTTCACATTGATTATATTAATTATTGAGTTTGATTATTATCATGTTTTTAATTATAACGAAATTTTTAAGTATGATTTAAAGTTTGTTTGATTATAATATGACTTATGAATTTTTATTTAGATTTTTGAATTTGATTATGACTTTAAGTGTGTTTGATTACCACCATACTTTGAACTTTGAAGTATAATTTAGGATAAGTTTGATTATAATATGATTTTTAACTAGAATTTAGATTATTAAGTTTGATTATAGCTAAATTTTAAAGTATAATTTAAAATGTGTTTATTATAATTTTGTAACTTTGATTTGAGTTTGATTATTATAACCAAACTTTGATTATAGGGCAAGTTACCCATATAGGCTAGATGAAAACCAATATTATCAGATTACACCAAAACCAGAAAATTGATCATATTGCACCGTTTGCCATCTCTATAGAATCCGTGGGACCCTGCCACTGATTCCTTATTTTGTTTAAAAAATGTAAGGGATCCGTGGCAGCCTACCACGGATCCAGGCCAACATTTTTTTTTGGGAGTTAGTTTTAAATATTTACTTGTTACTAGTTTTTAACAGAATTAGCGCGGATAAATGCTGCGCGTTGTATCATGGAAAGTTGTCGTTCGCGTTAGAAAAAAATAAAACGACGTGAACACAAAAACACGAAGACGTACATACATAAATATACGAAATACACATGTCTGCAAGTTCTGATACACATAAAGTAATGCGCGACATTAAAGTACATAACTAACATAAGAGAACTACATATGGCCTCCGGTGCCGCACCCTCGACGACGTGGAGCTCTGCTGGCCCGCCCTGGTGCTGCTGGCTCGCCTGGCTGCTTAGCCGGTGCAGGTGACACTGGAGGAGTCGGCAGACGCGCAGGCTCCATAAACGGTACGTCCCAGGAAGCACCCGGCACGTGTGATGCGGATGGAGGAGTCCCACCAAGAGCCATAAAAACATGCGATGGACCAGACATAGGCTCATTCAGGTCCAGATGAACCGGAGAGCCATTGAATTGCGTGTCCGGCCTGTAAGCACTGTCGCCCTTACGCATCATGTCGCTCATCAACTGCTCGAGTCCGGGGCTATGCAAGGCGTCCAGGAACGCCTCCGAAGAAGGGGAGCTCATGGTCGATGGGATCGTGGTCCCCTGAGTCTGAGGGGTGAGTGAGAGGTAAGCCTGTGAGCTTGTCCCCGTCTCCTCTACCGCCCGACTGGTGCTGGCACCGCCCTTAGTCTGCTGTGTAGCGCCGCGTCACCCCCGTCCCCGCAGCCTCTACCAGCTCTGCTGCCTCTGCCCGCCCCTCTCCGACATCCGTAGCTCACAGGCATGCGCATGTTCTTCTGTGTCGGTGGCGTGGCCGGCGCATCCTCAGCTATGACGTCGTCCATCCACTGCCAGTCCCGAGCGGTGGTCCTCGTCCCAACCATCATCCTCCTCGCAGGCCGCCTGTTATCCAGCACATGAGGCACGTCAGGGCGCGGTGGATGTGGACCTAATTGTCTCTGCACTACCTCAACCGGGATCTCGTCGGATGGTAAATGATGAAAACGATCAGCGGGGACAAGGTACCTCCTACCGGCGAGGATCCACCACCGAATAAAGTCTGCAGTGGGGTCGGGATCAGCAGACGGTACAACCTGAAACAGTTGCTCAAACTTGCATACCACAAACACGTTACATAACGCAAAAAACGAAAAAATAAGTTAAAGTAAACCGGAAACCATAAGTTAAACTATACCTGGTTGCCCAGAGTGCATGCCAGCGCTGAAAGGTCTGCGGAAACCACTGGTCACTCCCGCGTCCGTCCTTCGCATGCAAGAAGTCGACGTTCAGGGCCCGGTGAGGACGATTCTGAACCCCACCAAACTGCGGGATCACCCGATCAACCTGGTGCCACTCGATGGTCCCAAAGTATATAAGTGGGACAATCGAGCACCAGAGGGCTCTGTGCTCCTCCTGCAGGATGCGTCGGTCTAGCCCCGCCTCTACCTCCAACGTCCGATACGGGAGACATACGAACTGCAACACGAAAATGATGTATAAGGCAACCATATTGAATGCATGTTACATAACTAATACAGTGAAATGAAGATCGATCGGGAGGGCGAATGAGGGGAAACCGCCAGAAAATCCAGCTCTGCAGCAGATCCAACGGCCCTGCCATCTGGACGACATTCCTGTTGGCTGCTCGACACAGGTTCTTGTACAGCCAGGCTAGCACTGCGGACCCCCAGCTGTATCCACCTAGATCGTCGATGCGCAGCAGAAAAGGAAGCCAGCGAAGATGAGCTCGAGCTCCGGTCTTGTCCCCA